>JAZBGZ010000012.1:115110-128240 GCA_037414795.1 Stenodera caucasica
TGTTTGAATAAATGCAAAAAAAATGGGTTGTGTCAGTAGTAAGCCAGATATAAATGATCAACATCCAAATATATTCCAAGTTACTAATGTTAATGATCAAGGTAAATCTATAAGTTCTGGTCAGTTGGAAGTAACAGAAACTGAACTAGTATTATATCAGCGTGGCAAGCAACCAACAATATGGCCCTTGAAATCATTAAGAAAATACGGTTTCGATTCAGGTATATTTAGTTTTGAATGTGGTCGGCGTTGTCCAACCGGACAAGGTATTTATGCCTTTCATTGCCGTAAAGCTGAACAGTTGTTTAACATTGTACAACATCATATTGTCAGTGAGTTGTATTGATATTTC
The DNA here is from genome assembly GCA_037414795.1 of Stenodera caucasica. Taxonomy (NCBI): domain Eukaryota; kingdom Metazoa; phylum Arthropoda; class Insecta; order Coleoptera; family Meloidae; genus Stenodera; species Stenodera caucasica. Next base: position 115,463 of record JAZBGZ010000012.1, read on the forward strand.
ATTAAATCCATAAAAATAATAAATTTGTTATAGTTCGAAATTCGAATGATGATCCAACATCAACAATTAGTCCAAATACTGGTGATTTTCCAGTACCTGTTGCTAGTACAGGTCCTCCAGTACAAAGACGAATTTCATCAAATCAACAACAACAACCTGAAAGTTATTTGAATCCAGTTTCAGCACCAGTTAATGTACGTTCGCATCCCAATTTGAGTCGACCAGGCTCAATCACTAGTAATGGTCCTGTAAGTCCAACGATTACTTCATCACCACCACTACCATTACAACAAGCAACACCTTCGAATGAGCCAGAACATAACAATAATAATACTAAACGAGGCAGTTTAATACCGGATCATCAGTACACAAATAGTAATATATTGAATGAAATTGAAACATTACCGCAATCTAGTTATGTCAATCTTGGAACAGTCCCATCACCAACAGCTGTTGTAGCTGTTGGTGATGGTTATATGAATATAGGTGAAAATCCGTGCCACTTATACATGAATATCGATACAAATAATACAACCAAAGAAATTAATAATGAACCTGATGAAGAATTAAGACATTGTTATGCCAATATAGACACCAAAGATTTAGAACATTTAAAACCGTTATTGAAACAAAGTTTTGATACTGCATTACCAAGTGTACCACAAACCCCAACAGCTCTCTATGTTACAGTACATGAAGTTAATTATGCTGAATTAGATTTAGATCCTAGTAAGAATGAAGTACCTTCTACCTCTCAATTAACACCTGATACTCCAAATAAATCCAAAAAAAGCTATGCAACCATTGATTTCCAAAAGACAAATGCTCTCTCACAGTCAATAAATCCACGTATGGAAGTTGAAGATGAAGGTAGTCGAAAGACCAGACACAATTCAACAATAAGTGATGTTACAGCTAGACATAGCAATTCATTAAGTGACTGAGAAATTTCAATAAAAAACTAAATAAGTAAAAGAAATTACCAAACAACACATCGAATTGTAATTCAAACTTTGTGATCTTCATCAACGGTTATATTTTTGAAATTATATTCATTTTTTCATTTATATCACGTAATGAGGTGGTATCGATATTATTTATAGGAAATTTATATTGATTTATAAACCAAAAAACAAAGCTAGTCTGAAAATTGGGGCAATAAATCAACCAAAAATAAAGGAAAAGCCCATAATAATCACCTAGTTACGTAAATTGTGATCAATTCAAAACAAACCAATGAACTTGCCAACTTTTTTTGTAAAATAAATTTACAAATGCCAAAGATATTTTATAGCTGTTAATTTAGAGTTTATGGAAAAAAAATGACGTATTATTTTAGTATGTATACATTGCGCAAATGCAGTAATTGTAGCAAATTTAAATATATCATATTTAATTTTTAATAAATATTTTACAAAAGATGTGTCTCCCTGTTTTAGTGGCGTCATCTACTAACTAACTATATAATTAACAAAAACAATTGCTCAAACTCAAATTTATGATGTTAGAATTGAAAATGCAAAGCATTGAGAGTAAAAAAACAATCATAAACTAAATTCTTATCAATTTCATTTTTATTATAAAAACAATTGCTATTAGTTATATATAATAAACCATATACCGTAACCTTAATTTTGAATAGATGTGATAAAAAAAAATCACAAAAATTGAAGTTCTTTACCACAATCAAAATAAAATGTTTCAGTTACTACTATCAACAATGAGAAAAGGGCTTCATTGTTGAAATAATCCCAGGAAGTAGATAATCTAGAGAGCTTTGCAAAAAGTGGACTTTTTTCTGGGACATTCTGTGTAATTCAGATATTATTTATAGGTTAATCAACTTTTTTATTACTAATAGCTGTTTTTAGATATTTCCGAGATTTTTGAGTTTATTTATTACAAATCCGCCAACAATAATTAGAATTTCTCTATTTGACTGGAAAAAAAGTTGCGACATATTAGAAAATTATAGACGCATAAATCTAACCTTAGATTTATGATAAACATAAAACCGTCAATAGGAGAATACGGGGCGTTTAGATTGAGAAAAAAACAACAATAAAATCCTTATCAGCTTCATTAGTGTTATATTATAAAGCCAGATGAATGAATGATGGTTTTTAATTTATTTTTGTGGTAAATATTGAGATAGTACAGCACGTTATTTCATAAGAATCAAAATAAAAATCACTAAACAGATGGAGCGAATTATAAGAAATTTATCCATATATTTAATAATAATAAATGGTAATATTGTTAATTTATTATAAAATGAAAAGAATATTCGAATAATCATGATTCAATAGGATTGGTATTTTGTCATAGTGATAATTGGAAGGGTCAATGGTTTCCTTATTCTTCAAATAATGGTTTTGATGAAAATCCAATTGTTGGTAATTCAGTCACAAATGAAGATGATCGAATAACAATGGGTAACTTAAATTCATGCGATGATTGCAAAGTATTTTGTTTATAATTGTTATAATGATGAAAGTATTAAAATTTGTAAATTACAGACTGATTACCTGATAGATTTTGATCACCAAATAGTAGATTTATGTCTAGATTCTGCAAGAAAATTACAATATTTACCAAGAACTGACGTACATCCACTAGAAAGTATCGAAATTATTCCGAAAAATTATCATGTAAAGTTCTACTCAGTTTTGAATTAATTAATTAATTAATTAATACTCAATTTTTAAGGCACCCCACTTTTGTATGAATGAAACCATTCAATATAGTAAACGGATTCCATCGTTGTAAGTAATCTCATTAATAACAAAAATCAATTTAATATTTTTCATATTGTTGATTCAATTGATAATAAAATTATAGCGGTGGCCACCGTCCAAATTGGGCTAAATACGGTGAATATTTCAATCTACCAAAACAACGTTGGTTACACAATTTAGAACATGGTGCTGTTGTTATGCTGTATCATCCATGTGCTGAAAAAAATGAAGTTAATACTCTCAGACAATTAGTACAAAATTGTCTTTACCGTCATATAATTACACCAAGCATCGATCTAACACCGGAAAGGGTGAATTATTTAATATTTCATTTAAAAAGAATTTACAATGAATTTATAAATTATTTATAGCCTCTTGCTTTGGTTACTTGGGGTCATCTATTGGAAATGTCGACAGTTTCAAGAGCTGTCGTTGTTGATTTTATAAAGAGGAACGCTTTGAATGGTGCTGAAAAAACACACCGTGATGGTAACTGTGATTTTTATTTAATCAAACATGCTGTACCAGTTACTGATCTATCTGATCCAATATTATGCCCAAATTTCTGAACATTACTTATAATTGACAACAATAATAATAATAATAATAATAATAATAATAATACCATTGAAAATTATACTACATATTCTAAACACCTTATTTCATTCATTATAATTGAATTAATTAATGCCTACTATGAGCTTCATTTGTTTCGTTGCCATAGTCACAACACTATTACATCGAGATTATACGTTTGGATTAATGACATAACTGTAACAATGAAACAAATGAAGTTTGCTGTCGAATTAATGGATCAATTCATCATTACTTCATTCGATACAATCGCAAGATAGAAATCTTGGTAAATAGAAATCAATCATTGTTTGATTTTTTATAGGTGAATTGTATCTAGCAAAAAATTCCAATGTATATAAATTAATTTGTATACCAGAGCCCAAAACTATCAAATACCAAACAATAAAATTACCAACAGAAACATGTATAATATTTAGTAATAGTAAAAATGTACTAGCTAAGAAAAATTCCATAAATTGTATCGGTAAAAATAGATTCAATGCATTCGACATTAGCCATTCATGTATTAAAGCTGATAATAAAAATACTGTTAATTTTGCAATTTGACGATTCTTCGGTAAAATAATCTCATACATATCCTTATAAATATAATGATGTAGCCAGTCATAAACGATTATATTCCAAGTACGATAATATTCAGAAAGCGACTGACACGTCCACCATTCCTATAAAACGACAAAACGAGAACAAATCGCTATAATTCGTTTCACTTAGATGATCATATCTATGACAGGTGTCCCATCATTTCAAACTAAAGTCGTTGTTGCTAGGCAACTACTATAATAACTATGTATACCCTATCGCTGACCATCTAAGTGGAATGAACTATAAAACAAGTGATCTTACATCATAAAATAGACGATCAGCAAATCGCAATAATTCAGCAAACAAATTTTGGGAAGAATGTAATACTGAATAGAAAGCGCATAACAAGAATAAAATACCGGGAAATGCATTGCCAAATACTGGAAGTAATATTTCGCTTCTTTTAAATTTTCTCAAACCGTAATCTTCAAAATTTGGCACTAGAAACTGTTCAACCACCACACTTAGCAATAGAATATTACCAAGCACTTCTAGAAAATTCCTCATGACGAATTTCCATCTGATGGAAGTGGTCCTGAAAATTGTGACAAATTTTATATTACTGTAGTCTAAACGTTCGCAACAAGATTTTACTTACCGAGGATATTCGTCGCGATACAATAAAGTTGGTGCAAATGTGAAATATAGAAAATTCCCCGGCTTCGGTACATGGAAATTTTGTTCGCTGTGCAACTTATACGATAAAATTTTCGGCGCATTTGTTCGTATGAATGCGTGTTGTTTCATTAAAAGACGTACCTAAAATAGTGCTTCGAATAAATGAGAAAATTTTCGAAATAATCTGAATTTCACTTGATCTAATAATAAAATTGCAGCTGATCCCGGTGCCAGTTCCAAAAATCTAACAATCTTTTGAATTCCATACAATGAGAGTAAATAATGGAAAAATATCAAAATTATAAAAAGTCGATCGTAAAATCTAGCGACTGAAATTATGAAACTTTATTTTACAAAAAATACGATAATTTCGTATGCATCATCTAGAGTTCTTATATGAAATCAACCTGCTGTGAGACGTGTCTCAAAAAAACTACTAGATGGCGCCTACTAACTATACATATATGTAAAAATAAAACTCAATACTTTTTGGATTTAATAAAATCCGTATCTTGGCCCAAAGTACAAACAGCAAATATACCATCCATGTTATTGAATAAATTATCAACCAAATCTTTATCACTGAACCAAAATTATTGAAGGCGCTGAAAATTAGTCTGAAGCCACAATTAAATCTAGGAAAAAACAATTATTTGGAAATTATACAACTTTTTTTATAATTTTTCTTTTACCTCCCAGTTTTCGTATAATCAGAAATGATAGTATTAGTTACTAGACCAATTAAAGTTACTACAAATAAATTATAAATTGTCCGTACATCGTTGCTATTTTCAAAACGATCAGTTAATGGTGAATTACGAACTTTGAAAATTTTCTCAATAATTTTCAATGGTTTCTCTTTTCTAAATAATAAATTATTATTATTTTTCAAATAAATCAACAGATAAATACCTTATTGTTTCTTGCATTTCAAAATTGAGATCTTGATTATGTATCTTTTTCAACAATTTCGAACTGGAGACTCTGATATCAAATCAAATTGTAAAAAGATAAACACGTACTTGTTTATCATTAATTTATTGTTAGCACTCAATTTTTTTATATATATATATATATATATATAATAAAAAAAACTAATCGCAAAATGTCAAAATTTTCGAAAGCTTTTGATTAAATTGTTACAAATAACCGCGCGATAACAGAAACAGTGGATTTTCTTGTTAATTTAAATAAATATTCCACTTGTTAAGCAATTTGAAAAATGTTGATAAAGAACAATTTATAAACATTAAATCAACAATAGCAACATAAAGAAATCGAGAAGCTGCCTATCAAATGAATATATTAATGATAATAATCTTCCAAGGACACAAATAAATGAAATTCTATTCGATTTGTTAGTGAAATTAAGTCAACAGTAGCGTTTTGCATCGAACACCTATTGATTTTGTGAATGATTTTAGCATATCGAAATTCTTGTTTTGCTCAGTAATTGAGGCATTTGTCTTTTTCAAATAATATAAAAAAAAATACGGAATAGATCGAAAAATAGTGAAAACTTTTTTATGGAAATGGATCAATTAACAAATAATAATAAATCCAATGAGTAAACTTGTAATTTCCTACGGAATTAGTATAAATTCTATGTTAGTTCTAAGAAAGGCTTACAGATGGCAAGCAACTGAATTGCTTCGCTTGTTGTAGTCTCCATAAAAAGATTATATTGGATAACGCAATGATATTGATGTTTTAATAGAACTTTATCATGATATTTATTAAAAATTAAAATATGACAGCTTAGAATAGTTAGACAAAAATTAAGTGACTTAACATGAGGAAGTGTTTTACAAGAAGCAAAGTTCAGAATTAATCTGAGGATCGGATTCATAGTCGAAAAAATTGACTTTTCATTTGTTAATGATTAGCGGAGTACTTTTTTGTAGCAAGCCTGATAATTCTGATTACCGGAATTGTAATAATTGTAGAAATCAATTTACAAAAAATCTGTTGTACAACAACTAATTGATAATTGATAAATGCAGAGCTTTTTTAATTTTTAATTTCCTGCAATAGTAGAAAAACAAAATTATTGAATCGGAAATAAACTTTATTATTGATTTAAAAATAACTGAATAAAATCTAGTTGGAAAAAGGTTATCAAAATGACCCAATGATTATCGGTGACTTGCAGTTGATCAGTTCAAAAAATATTCGATAATGGAAAATACCGTCTATAAGAATGTCGATTATTGTTTTCTTTTATCGAACATCATTGTAAATCGGAATGTAATCCAACATTCAAAAAATCTTTTATATATCTTTGGCTCTGAATTGGAAACAATCGTAATAATTTATTCAATAAAGTATAATAGCGTGGTATTGATAATTCTTGTAGATTATGCCTTTGGGCATACATAATTTCTTTGGCTGCTGTTTTCGTATCAACTATTGGCATTAAATTTTGGAAACGTATAAAAGGTTTTTTACACAGACCAGTATCAACCATGAACGGATAAATCGATGTACATTTGATTTCGCAATTTTGATTTGCGCGTAATTCTTCATTTAACGCCTCCATTAGACCACGTACAGCAAATTTCGATGAACAATATGGTATTAGATTTGGTACACCAAATAGGCCAGCTGTTGACGATAAACAAACTATATGACCATAATTGTGTTGTTCCATTATTGGCAAAAAGGCCTCCAAGGTCTATTTATAACAAAAAAAATTCGTTACTTTCATGATAATTCGCAAGAAAAAATGGAGTATAAAACAAATTCAAGTGCTGTACAATTGCTTTGTTTTTTGATGCCGTTTTTTATAATCGATAAAAATTCTCAAGTTATGAGATTGATATATAATAATAATGCATTTTGGATATGATCGTTATCTTATCATCAAATCATTGTTTTTTGTTTAACAGAGTGCAACAAAAATTTTTATTTACCCAGAAATGTGCTAGATAGTTTATATTGATAATACGTTCGATTTCTTGATAAGTATGATCTAAAAGTGCATGAGTCGGCATAATGCCGGCATTATTTATCAAAATTGTCACTACGCCAACATCTTTACGTAATTTTGTGGCTGTATCAAGTACATTTTGACGATTAGCAACGTCACATCTGAAAAAACGAACAATTATTAATCACAAATAATCAATAAACAATAATAAAGAAGGTCTACTTATAGAAATAGGCCTTAGGATAGCCTAATTGTGCAATTTCGGCTACCGTTTTCTGTCCAGTAGTCTCATTAATATCCCATATGATTACAGTGGCACCTTCACTAGCATAAAGTAAAGATAGTTCTCGACCAATACCATGACCACCACCTGTTATCTTTTAATTTTTTGTTCCATTAAATTCTGTCTTAATTGAAGAAATAAAAGTTGAAAAACTCACCAAAACGATTTCACCACGTACCGATTTCGGCTGCTTAGGTACAAATAGAGAAATCAAACTCAAAATAATTGAATACAATACTTTAACAATCAATAAAAATGTATCGGCTGCAATTTGCAAACTTTCAACGAATATCATACCAAAGTCTTGTTTTTGACTGAAAAAAATAATAAAATTAATTAAATAATTTGTACTATTTTGAATAAAAGTACTTCGACATAATTTTTGTTTTCAGATGATATTAACTGTCGATGGATAAAATGTGAACTAATAAATTCTACATTACTCTGAACTATATATAATTGAGATTATTTTTTGGTTGTTGTGAAGATTTAGTCAATATTGGATTAAGATTGCTGGGTTGCCACGATTTGAATTTCATATTGAAGTAATCACACACCAAATATAATATACATAATCATTTCTATCGATGGATTAGGCAAGCAAGATAAATAGTTCGGTTATTGATTGTCATTGTTTTGAGTACACTATCCTTATCAAGTGACTAAATTAGGAAACAGATGCCATAATAATAGAAATGAGTTGTTTTCTTTAATCTGTAAATAACATGAAATGTAATTATATCAAATATATCAAATATCAGCTATACCATTAGAAATATTGGAGATATCCTTTCCATATGAAGTTGTTGCCTTAGGATCTCCAAGATTCAAGATTTAGACTTCAGTTTACTAGAAACAAAACTAAAACAACAAAACAAAACTAAAAGTTTAGTCAAGTAGGTTTCATTGCGATTTACACAAAATTATAGATGGAAAAAGATAAATTTTGACTTCCTGTTCTTCATAAAACTACTGTATTCCCTATTAATAGAAATTAATTCAATTAATTATAATTTGATTATATCGAAATGTTAAATTTTAAAAACAATTTAACCTCAAACTAGAAATAAAAATATTAAACCTACCATATATTTGAGCTACCCCATAAATTAGCTAGATTTTTGAAGTAATTATAGCTAATGTTCATCCAATAGAAGATGCCAGAAAAAAAGATAGTAAAATCACTTCTCACTGTAATTGGCTATTTTATTTTTCCCGGTTTAATCGCAATAATCATGGCGTAGCTTTATTATCTTAAATATTTGAAAATTTATTATTAAATTGCTATCTGGGAATTATAAAAGTAATAAATACCTGTATTTTACAAATTTTATTCCAGATTTTTATGTTTCTCAAATTCAAAGTTGAAATTAATTTAATGTTGAAAAGAATAATAGGAAGATCCTCAAAAAAAAAGAATAATAAAATATTTACTCGAGTCTATTCTAATTTGAGGGCAGAACTGGCTAGTAGTAGTAGTACCAAACAGAGCAACAAAGATAATTTTTAATGAGCGATAAAACTGAATTATTTTACTGTTCATTAATTTAGAAATAAACAAATATTAACAATTATTGCACAACAATAATAAATGGGTTATGCAAAATTAATAAATTTCCCAACAACAATAATCATACGCCTAAATCTTCAATATAAATTAAATGTAATTTATTCACAGCTCACTTCAAATTGAAAAAGTCAATATGGAAAATTGTATGAAAATTTTATATTTTGTCCTTTTATGTGTAATAGGACAAGTAAGTGTATTATTTATATCTCATCAAATTTGTTAATAACAATTTTTCAATTTTTCACTATAGACATGTCTACAATCAGTGGAAAAACCTGAATTTGGGAAAAAAATATTTTTCAAAGACAATTTACGATGGAATGCAGAAAATGAGGAGGTTGAGAATATGAGTAATGAATTTCCTACGCCAGCTGAGATTTCATTTCAGACAAAATTATGTCAAAAATATAAACTTTGCGTTGTACCGAAGTCTTATGAGAATTTTCCTATTGATAAGACTATAAAATTTGATAATAACGTTGGGTAATCTGCAGTTCCTAGACCAACAGACGACCTCTCAAACGAACAATATCGAATATTCAATAAAAAACTGTGTACATATTACAATCAAATCAAATAAATACATAATTATTAATTAAATTTTGTTTTAATATTCGTGAATGTCAAATTTTGACGTAATTCCAAAATTCTAGTGATGTCGAGTCGAGAAACGAAAAATTCTAAAAGTCCAAATAAACAGGTCACAATATCTAATAACGAATCTCCTAGAAATACACCGAACATGTAATAATTTTGAGTATATTTTGTTTAAATTGCGAAAATTTATGATTTTTTTCAAGAAGTGTATGTCCAGCATGCGGACGTGGACTACGTAGCCCTCGAGATCAGCAATATTATAGGCCATCCGTTAAACAGAATACAATTAAATCACCTCCTGCAGCACCAGTGAAATCATGGTCATTTGATCAACAGAACCCAACGAATTGGCATTCATTAAACAAAGACGGAACACCAATATCAAGACAAGAAATCTCCGATATGATTGACGAAAAATTACAGGCATTTTTATCATTAGTGAATCAATCGAAGACGAAGGATTCTAGCGGAACTAAGCAATCAATTGGTGCTCCACACAAACGAGAATCTTTTGATCCGAACCAAAAATTTTGCAGTAATCTAACATGTGACGGCTGTTCAAATAAAAACAGAAAATACTGATTAAATCTGTTTAATTGAACATTATCTCTAACCAAACTGTTACCTATGCTGGTTTCGTTTAAATTTAAATATGGCGCTATTTTAATACGTATTGATAACGCCATCTATAACCCATCTGTCATTTATTCTGGTAGCAAAAAAGTTGTGCGAAGATCATCAAAGAGGAGTGTTTTGTATTTGTGCCGGTTTTGCAAATTATTTTTAAAACTATAAGCAAAATAAATAATTAATATTCAATAATTATTATCGAAAATTATGGGTTTAACGTTGTCGAGTTTTTTGGCTAAACCGATAACAAAAAAGGAATCAACAGATGAATCTAGTAACAAATTCATTTGTGGTACAAGTTCTATGCAAGGTTGGCGGGAATCGCAAGAGGTAAACTCAACTTTTATGTAAAAAAGTGAATCTCAATTTATCTTTCTATTTATTTATTATAAATAGGATGCACATAATAGCATATTAGAGTATGATCAAGATGCCGCATTTTTTGCTGTTTATGATGGTCATGGAGGTGCTGATGTATCCGAATATTGTTCATTAAAATTACCACAATATATTAAAGACAGCGATGATTATAAAAATGATAAAATTGAAGATGCATTGATAAATTGTTTTTTGAAATTTGATCAAATATTTAAAACAACCGAATTTGCCGATGAATTAAATAAATTACAACCAACTAGGGATTCAGATGATGATGATGATAATGATGATGATTGTAGTATAGTTGAAGAAAATATTGAAAGTTTATATAAAGAAGCATCAATGCCAATTGAACAAGTCATTGAAAAATATACAACAGAATCAATAAAATCAACAATAAATGAAGATAAACAAAATTGTAATGATACAAATGATGACACTACAGCATGTTGTTCATCATCTTCAACAACGGCATTAACATCAACAACATCACAAAGTTGTAATATAGAAACAAATAGTGATGGTGTTAGTAGTTCTAGTGAATCAAAAAATGATCAATGCAGTTCTAGCAAAAATAATAATCATGAGAAAAATGAAAATGAAACAAAAAATCATGTACCTGATAGTTCTGATATGAAAAAAGAAATAGCATTATCGTCTTCATCATCAACATCAACAACACAAAATGGAAATGATGATAATAAACAAAATGAAGCTATAGCTAAAAATGATGATGATGACTCGAATAATGGTGAAATTTCAATTGAAGATAAAGGCAAAAATGTAATAAAACCAGAACAAACAATTAGAAAAAGTCCAAGACAGAAGGCAGCACAAATTTATAAACAATTTTTAGAAAATGGTAGTGATGATGATGATGATGATTCAGATTCCGAATCAGATGAAGAAGAATCATTTGTCGGACCTAATGGTATTCATAATGACAAAAATTCTGTTATCAATTTATATATTTATTAATTTTTTGAATTATAGAGGAAAGTTCTGAAGATGAAGGTGTGAATACAACGAAAGAAGTTGATGCTGGTTCAGAAGAAGTCGATGATGAAGATGAAGATGATCATCATAATTATGATGATAGTGATGATGAAGATGGATTACATCGCGGCTATCGACCTGGTTATAATAGTGGTTGTACAGCTGTTGTTGCATTATTAAAAAACAACGAATTATATGTTGCAAATATTGGTGATTCACGTTGTATTATTTGTCGTAATGGTGAAATAATTGAAATGAGTTTCGATCATAAACCAACTGATGATCCAGAATTAGAACGTATAACAAAGGCTGGTGGACGTGTAGTTGATGAACGTGTTGAAGGTGGTTTAAATTTATCGAGAGCATTTGGTGATCATTCATATAAAAAGAATAAACAATTATCAGATCGTGAACAAATGATAACAGCGTTGCCGGATATAAAAAAATTAACATTAAAACCACATGATGACGAGTTTATGTTTTTAGCATGTGATGGTATATGGAATTCAATGACAACAGAAGAAGTTGTTGATTTCATAAGACCAAGATTAAAACAGAAACGAGAAAAATTATCAGAAATCTGTGAAGAAGTAATTTATAAAAATAAATCAATTAAAATTAATCATTCAAAACTTTATTAATATATTCAATTTTAGATGTTTGATGCTTGTATGGCAACAGATCCGTATTATGATTCTAAAGGCAATGACAATATGACTGCTGTTCTTATCAAATTCAAATGGGACATTCCGAAACGGGCATTATCACCACCAACATCACAGTCCGATGCGAAACGAGCGAAAACTGATGATTATAATAATACATCAAAACTTGATACAACTGTCTAAAAAAAATTT
>JAZBGZ010000012.1:128253-149477 GCA_037414795.1 Stenodera caucasica
CTCTATTAAATCTTTTTTTTTTTTTTTTTGGTTTTAATTATTAATTATCATACACCATGGTACAGGTGCCTTCAGTTAAATTTAATACTATGGTGGTAATTTAGATTTATTCATAATTTTTCTCTAAACTTTTAAGATGAAAATTTTCCAAGATTTTTTTTCTGAATAATTTTACATTTTATTGTGGAATTATTTAAATTTTTCTTGAATTTATTGAGGATTTTACAGTATAAAAAAATCTTTTTAAATGGCATTGTTATGTAATAATAAATAATTCAATAGATTTTGTAATTATTGTGTTATTATTTAATGATCATAAAATAATTCGTTTAAGTTAGCTGTTCGCCATCTAGCATTACTTTATGAAACTAAACTAGATACTATTCTATTAAGAATGCTTGACAAGCATTTTCGAATATCTGAGAATAATTGACTCACTTTTGAGGCACTCAAGCATTTGTAGATACTCAAAAATGATTTCCAAGCATGCTTGAGTTTGTGGACTTTATTAAGTGATGTGATGACATTTTTAACCAATTATAATTAGTCCAGTGAGCGACGCAATACAATTTATAGACTAGATGGCGCGCAGCTAAATCTTATTAACAATAGTTGATATTAAATGGATGATTTTTCTTCATTAAGACTGATTTGAGAGAAGAAACCAAATATATAAATATAAAAAGATAATCTAGTACTTTACGTTTCAATTCAAATAAAAATCTAAAGTGGATTGTTGGATTTATTTGATCGTAAACGATCTAAACCGGTACGTTCTTCTTCTTCATCACTCGTATAGGAAGACATACCAGAAACAGCACCTCTAGTTGTTGTTACTTGCATCAATTCTTGATCGGGTGCATTACGATTTTCATATAATAAAATATTTAATGTTTCTTCATAAATTCTAGCTTCAGGACATTCAACTTTTGTATGTTTCTTATCAGTTGCATAAACAATTGATGTACAACATACTTCAGAAACTTTTTTTCCATGTCCATAAAATACCCAACAACATATCTCACTAGTACTGATAACATCTTTCAAAAATAACACTCGATTACTGTACCATAATGATAATTTATCAAATAATTCGATATTTTTTAATAAATTATCATCGGATGTTGTTGTATATGAATATTTATTATTGTGTCGATTTATTAATAATTTAATTGCTGGTTTTGTTGTTGAACTAATTAATAATTCTTCTTCTTTTTGCGATGTTATTAATGGTACTTTGCATATTGGATCATGTTCACCACGTTCTTTTTTTGTTAATGATTGCGTACATGATTCGGACAATTCAGCAATACAATAATATTTAGCTTCAGCTAATAATTCAGCAATTTCCTTACTATTTTCAGGTAATGATATACTTCCATCACGTAGAAAATTCAATATTGTACCAAAATGTTTACCACAACGATCAATCAATATCCAACCTAAGAATCAACAATTTCATTATCAGTTCATTAAACAATAAAAAGAAACAAATTACCATCTGAATCTGATAAGACTTCCATACGTCCACTAAACATCGCCCTCAACATTGTATCATGTTTTGTTAATGTTCCTATTGTTGTGTAATGCAAACAGCCCCCAACATTTAATTTGACGTATTGCGAAGGGTTACCTTTGATGACTGTTTTACCAGACATCTTACTATCTGTTTTTAACATTCAAAACAACTTTTAATATTATCAATAATTTTAATCAATCAATAAACAACATATCTATTCAATTATTCACAAAAATTAATAATTTTGAGCAAAATATTATGTCAAAAATGTCAATTTCAACTGTCAACTGTCAATAAGAATCAGAGGCAGTAACGACATCCTTATTTTAACGATCTTCTTTTATCTCTCGCTAGCTATAATCTCCCATCTTTGTTTGATTCAAGTAATTTAATACTCGATTGTGATAATTTTTATAGAATCGTTAAGGTTGGCTCATACGATTCAACTATAACGCAGCGATATTGTTTAATTATAGCGTTTTTTCTTGATAACTAAAAACAATAATTATTATGACTAATGTCTATTTTCTGATTAATCTTATCACAATCAATAATAAATTCCAATAATTTTGAAACATTGCAATTCCACTGAATTTTATCAAAAACAATTATACTAATCTTATCATTGATAATCCCCAATTATTGAACAATAAAATTTCGAAACAGATCACAAATGTAAAAATCTAAAAAATTAATTTAAAGTGTACAGTGAATTGTAACGAAATGGCGGCGCGCCGTCGTTATTTCCCTCAAGAAGATATTGAAGACGATCCAGATTATGCTTCACCAAAGTAAGTTGAAATTTTATTCTTTTTTTCAAAAGAAGTTCATGCATTCTATAAAATTAGTTTTTGAATAGTAGAGAAGAAGATGCTGCACCATTGTGGAATAGATTTACAAATAAACCACGAGATGCTAAAGTTGGCTCTTCGGTCGAATCAAAATATTACGATTATTCGATTGTAGCATTGAAAATCTTCACATATATTGTTGTATTCATTGTAGTCTTAGGAGCAGCCGTTATCTCGAAAGCTACAACTCTATTTATGACGTCACAAATCAAAATAAACGTTACTAGACCGTATTGTAATAAAAAATTAGGTGAATTATTCAGAAGGAAAATAATCAAAAATCTCACTGAAAAATCAAAATTGTAGATACTTTGCAACAATATATTGTAACAATACCGGAAGTGGAACGTGTTACATGGATTTGGTTATTAATTTTTGCCTATTGGGTGCCGGAAGTTGCAACATTTTTACGATCATTGAGGAAATGCGTTTTCAAAAAATGGGAAATACCACCATTTACCGATTTCTTATCATTATTAATAACTGAATCATGTCCAGCTATTGGTAGCGCCATTTTGATATTTGTTGTTTTTCCTGAATTAGACGTAATCAAAGCTGCTATGCTCACAAATGCTGTCTGTTTCATTCCTGGATTTATCGGTAAATAATCAGTGATAGCAAAGCAATCTTGGTCTTGATCCTCAATCTCGATCTCGAATTTCTATTTCGAAAATTTAGATTTGCCATTAGCATTTTAAATTCATAATAATTTTTGTTTTGATTTTCAGCATTTTGTTCACGACGAGCATCGATGAATGACGGTTTACTATTGATTTTGGATGTTCTAAGTACAACGGCCCAAGCGAGTTCTTTTATAATTTGGCCATTATTAGAACAACGACCAATTTTATATACGATTCCGATTGCTGTAGTTCTAATTTCTGTTGGTTGGTGGGAGAATTACGTATCGAAAGATTCACCAATACAATTCGTTAGTCATTTAGGAAAAATTAAAGCCGATTTCGAAAATAAAACGTATTTCTTATACATTTTCATATCATTGATTAAATGTTTATTTTATTTTTTAACAATATTGATAATATTTTGGTGGCGTGAGAATAATGTAGATTTTCTTTTCGATAATTTTTCGAAAGCTTTTCAAAATCATCCAATTTATATTGCTGAAGTTGAACCGATCTTATCAACGGACAATTCTCCAAATTATAATGATGCTATTCGTACTGGAGAAGGTACAACCATTACTACAAATTATATGGTACCATTATGGGTATGGATTGTGAATATTTTAGCAACTTACATATGTTATGCATTCGGGAAATTTGCTTGTAAAATTAAAATACAAGAATTCAGCTATGCATTTCCAATTAATTTAACTGTACCGGTATTATTAACTGGATTAATTGCAATGTGTGGTAGTTTCAGTAGAGATGAATGCACATTTTCGAATGTTATACCGGAATATTTGTTTTTTATACCGCCACCACTGTATTTTTTGAGTGATTTCATAACACAACAACATTCATGGATATGGCTATTATGGTTATTATCACAAGCATGGATTACTATACATATATGGAAACCGAATTGTGACAAATTAGCAACAACTGAAAAACTATTCATACGTCCAATGTACGATGCTTTCTTAATTGATCAAAGTTTAGCATTAAATCGTCGACATGATGAACCTAATCGAAACAATCAACATAAAAAAAATAGAATTAAAGGTAGGTAATCAATTTGGTGGATACAATTAAAATTGAATTGATATAAATCTTTTTCCATTAGAACTAAATGAAGCCGATATGGAAGATAAATCATCAATAATACGAATTTATGCTTGTGGAACTATGTGGCATGAAGATCCGGAGGAAATTAAAGAGTTTCTAAAATCAATTTTCCGATTAGATCAAGACCAATCAGCTAATGAAATCGTTCGAAAGCATTTACATTATGATTTACCTAGTTATTATGAATTTGAAAGTACATATAATGCTCATTCTATGCTAAAATTACGTATTATTTTGAAATTAACGCACTATTTGACGTCGTCATAGCAACGAATAAAAAACAACATGGCGTCTCTATTATTTATCTTTGATGGGTGGTGTTAATTTGTTCAAAAACTCTCATATTTTGTTATTGATTATAATAATTTTACAAAAAAGTTGTATAAGAATACTAATTGAGAATATGTAATTATTATGTAATAATTTTGTGAGTAATTTGCGCTAATTTCAAAATAATTCAGTACTCAATTATTAATCTAATATATTTTATCCACTTATGTAAAATAATTATTATTGCAGCTCATGTTTTTTTCGATGATGCTTTTATACGTAAAGACAAAAACGATATAGACCCCCATGTAAATCAATATGTTTTGAGTTTGGTATCATCATTGGATGATGCAGCATCTAAAGTTCATGGTACAACTGTTAAAGTACGTCCACCAAAAATCTATCCAACGCCATATGGTGGACGTTTAGTATGGACATTACCTGGTAAAACGAAACTAATTGCCCATTTGAAAGATAAAAAGAAGATCCGTGCTAAGAAACGATGGTCCCAAGTTATGTATATGTATTATTTGTTAGGTTATAAATTGATGGAGAATGAAGATATACCAGAAGATAAGAAACAAAAAACAGCTGAAAATACATTCATATTAGCATTAGATGGTGATATTGATTTTCAGCCGAATGCATTACATTTATTAGTGGACTTCATGAAGAAAAATAAAACAGTTGGTGCAGCATGCGGACGTATCCATCCAGTTGGTAGTGGTGCAATGGTATGGTATCAAATGTTTGAATATGCAGTTGGTCATTGGTTACAGAAAGCAACTGAACATATAATTGGTTGTGTATTATGTAGTCCTGGTTGTTTTTCATTATTTCGTGGTAAAGCATTAATGGATGATGCTGTTATGAGAAAATATGCAACAGTATCAGAAAAAGCTACAGATTTTGTTCAATTTGATCAAGGCGAAGATCGTTGGTTATGTACATTATTATTACAGAAAGGATATCGAGTTGAATATTCAGCTGCATCAGATGCTTATACACATTGTCCAGAAGCTTTTAATGAATTTTATAAACAACGTCGTAGATGGATGCCATCAACAACTGCAAATATTTTAGATTTATTAATGGATGCAAAACATACAACACAAAACAATGAAAATATATCAACACTTTATATTGCATATCAATTTATGATGATGATCGGTACTGCACTTGGGCCCGGTACAATTTTTGTAATGTTAATTGGAGCATTTAATGCAGCTTTCGGCTTAGATCAAATGTCAAGTCTAAAATGGAATTTACTACCAGTATTGATTTTCATTATAGTTTGTGCGACTTGCAATAGCGATATTCAGGTACAGTATAATATTGTAATATATAGAGAATGTTTCACGATAATTATTGTCAACTAGCTAACTAACGGTCGTCGTGAAATAATAGATAATTCATGATTTAAATTTATTTATTTTTTTATTAATCAGTTATTCTTCGCTGGTCTAATTAGTGCAATTTATGGTTTGATTATGATGGCAGTTTTTGTTGGTGTAATGTTACAAATCAAAGTAGATGGTATATTAGCACCATCATCTTTGTTTTTCTTTTGTGTTGCTGGTGAAATGATTATTGCAGCAATATTCCATCCAAAAGAATTTTATTGCTTGAAATATGGTGTTATTTATTATGTTACTGTTCCAAGTATGTACATGTTATTAGTAATTTATGCTGTTTTCAATATGAATGATGTCACATGGGGAACAAGAGATGTTACAGTTGAACCACAAGAAAAACCAAAAGTATGTAATAATTGTTTGTTGTTTTTAATTAATTATTGATTAATAAAAAAGAAAAAATTATAGGAGCAACCTGAAACGGAAAGTGAAGATAAAAAAAATGATACAAAAAAAAGCAAAGTTTTATCCTTTTTGGGTGCTAGTCCTGGTGATAAAACCGGCGCTATAGAATTTTCATTCAATAAATTATTTAAATGTATGTTTTGTACATATAAAGATGATGATAAAGATAATCAAGAGAATGTCCAATTGAAACAAATCCAAAAAACATTAGAGAAATTAACAAAAAAATTGGATCAATTAGAAAAATTACAATTAGATGAAACAATAACAGAAGCTCCAAAATCAGGACCTGTGTTACTTGAAGGATCAAAAGCATTGAAAAAAGGTCAAGAAAAAAGAAAATCAAATAATTCAGATGATGTGGTTGAAAATAGTTGGTTTTATGATGGTGATTTATTAAGAGGTGAAACTGATTTTCTCTCACCTAAAGAAGAAAGATTTTGGAATGATTTAATTGAAAAATATTTATTTACATATGAGGATGATGAAAAACATGTGCAAAAAATTTTAAAAGATTTACGTGATAAAATGGTCTTCACTTTTTTGATGTTGAATTCATTATTTGTTTTAGTTATTTTTCTATTAACTGTTGAAAAAGATACTCTGCATCTTGATTGGCCGATAAATGCAAAAATCAATTACACTTATTATCCATCGAGAAATGAAGTAATTTGATTCAATTCAGCATATAAATATTTTTTAATGAAAATTATCAATTGCAGTTCCATTTGACACGAACATATCTTCAATTAGAACCGATTGGTTTTGTTTTTTTAGTATTTTTCGCATTAATTATGGTAATTCAAGGAGCTGCAATGTTCATGCATCGTTTCGCAACATATTCACAAATCATGTCAAATACAAAAATTAATTTTAATTTTTGTGAAAAGAAAATTGAAAATATGACAGAAGATGAAATTAGAGCACGGGATCCATTAAAATTAGCAAAAGAATTGCAACAATTGAAAGGTATTAATGATGTTGATGAAGAGAGACCTTTAGAACCAGTAGCTACTAGATCAACTGTTAGTAATTTAACACGACAAGATACACGAAAATCTGCAGCTATTTTTGACTTGGGTAAAGCATTTCTAGCACGTACAAATGGGCAAGGTATTAATAGATTTGATTAATTTAATTGTATGTTTAATGTTTTTCTCTTTTATATATAACGAACAGTTCAAGAAACGAATCCTGATCGTCGGAAAAGCATACATATCATTAATCAACGGCGAAAAACTATCGAAAGACGACAATCATGTTTACCGACAACATTTGAAACTACTGATAATGGAGATTCTATTGCTTAGATTAATAAAATTATAATTTTTTTTCTTCATATCATTTTACTCTCAATTCTTCTTTACTCTAAATTCTAAATCATAGTACAGGCGCATCCACCAAAAATTAAACATATTTTCACTGGTCGTAAACTCGATAATTAATAACAACTGAAGTAAATCAAAAAGGGAGCGGGAAATATCTACAAACTAACAATCTCAAGCACATTATTAACATATTGTTTAATTCTTCAATTTTAAGATTTATTTCTCGTTAATTCTTGTTCACTACTCAAAGAAACCGAACATATCAAAATATTAACTTGTTCCGGTGACGGACAACCAATCACAATCAATTCTTCATTCGGATATTTAGCTGACGTTAGAGTCTGTTCCATTTGAACAAATACATTAATCACATTATTCTACAAAAGTTTAAATTAAAAAAATAATTATTCTCAATAATAATGAAAAAACAATCACTTTAATTGGTCGGAATAAAATAAATTCAGTCTCCCGATTTGCTAAATATAGTTGCATTGATCGTTGTATTTCCGGTATTTTCATTTTCAAATTTTTCATTGTTTCATTTAATAATTCTGAAACGAATTTTGCTTTACCAAAATCTTGTTGTGGTACAATTATTGGATTTTCTGCATTCGTTATTGAATAAAGATAGCGTTCAATCTGGAATTAATCATTTTTTTCTTCTATAAGTATTTTTTAAAATTATAATAATTACTTTGGTCATCCATTGTTGTAAATTTCCGGTTAATAAATTCGTTGCTGCCGCTATAAAATTCTCACATGATTGTTTCAATTGTTTATCAATTTCTTTACGTGAATCAATTAAATATTCCCGTACTCTTGGTGTACCTTCTAATAGAAATTCTAGTAATGCATTATTTGAATTGAACAGAAATAATTTATCACGATTATTAATTAAATCAATTGCTGCTTTTTGGACATTACTAAAATCTAATGTTGTCTCTTTTACTGTAAAGTCAACTTGAAACGGTGCAATTTGTTCACGTATTATTAATAAATGTTTAATTTGAAATAAATTACTATCAATTTTCGTTTTACGTATTGTAATTAGATTAGCAGCATGTTCAATTGTTTTTATACAAATTAATAAAGCTTCTTGTGCTAAACATTGGAAAGTTTCACGATCTAAACAGAAATATAAACGTGATAAAATTACTAAAGTTCTTTTAACTGTCGGATACCACATTCCATGCAAATCAGCCGGTGAATCTTTAAAGAGAAAGAATTAAACAAATTTCCAAGAACAAAACAATAATAATACTTCCTGTAAATGAACGAAATTGTTGTAATTGATTCGAATTAATATTTGCAACTTCTTGTGATTCCAACGATGAAACAGATGCACGTGAATCGGTTCGTTCATGTAATTCCAATGTAATATTCTAGAATTAAATTGAATTTCAATTAACAATTCAATTAATATTTTAAATGTTTACTTCAATTTGTTCCAATTTCTCAGGATATGCTAAATCACCAGGTGATGGATTATAACCTAATAGATCATGTTGGAAAAAAATATTTGTACGAAATACTAAACGTTCTTCGGTATCTTGTAATAATTGTCGTATTATATCGACATATTTCTGTAAATGGTTATTATTGAGAATTTTCTCATTTAGCATTTCCTTCTGTAAAATTCGACATAATTCACTCAATATTTCAACATGATTAATTAAAATCAAACTAGGTCGTAATGTATCGTAAAGATTCTGACATAAAGTTGCAAGAAAATCACTAAAATCATCAAAAACATTAATTAGAATACAATTTAATTTAATTTAAAGAATTACTCTAATTCTGGTGAATAATTCGTAAAAAAATAATGATAACATAGACCTTCATCTTGGCAAATTTTCAATAAAAATAAACCACAACTTCGAAACAGTGTACTATAATCGTTCTTGTGATTTTCTTTCAATTCCGATAATGCCTTAGAGACAGCCATATTCAAGATCGGTAGCCGTTGAGAAACGTAATATTTCTGACAATCACCAATAATATTTTTATATTGCTCGTTTTGTATCGATCTGTCTTCTATATGTGTTGAAATCAATTTAACTTTAGCAGCGGCACGTTGAAATTTCCCATAATATAATGAAAATATTGATTCACTTGTTTGATTATCATTTGTTGTTAACATCGAATTTAATGGTAATAAATTTGCTTTTGATTCAGGATCGATTACTTGTTTTGTGGCTTCGTTTATTACATTGCTAACAACTCGATAAACTTTATTTAAAGCATTCACTAGAAGACTTTCGTACTTCATTTTATAGATTCTCGATTCTTTAAAATTCATCTAAAAAAATACCAATTTAGTACAAAAATTTGAATATAATTAATAGAAATAATTACGTGTTCATTTAAATAAATAATAGCATTATCAATATCATTCAAAATATCAATAAACTGTTGACTATTGATTTTCAAAGAATGTCGATCAATATTATCTTGTATATTATTAAACATTAAGAAATAGCGTAGTTTCTCATTCAAATTCTTCTTTTTTTCTTTCAAAATTCGCTGTTGGGTCATCAACTGTTCACTTAAATTATGTAATGAATCCGTTTTTGCAGTAACTTGTAAATATTTCTGTCGTAAATCTTCCAACAATTTTGCCGTGTCGTCAGCCTAAAATCATTCAATAATTAATAAATTGGGCTTTCACAAAAACGAACAACAAACATATTGGAATAATTCTTGACAATTATTGGCATGTTGACACAATCTCTGATGATAATTTCGATATTCTTTGAAATTTTCAGATTTCAATTTGGTCTCAACTGAAATCAGCCATTTAATTAAAGCTTGATTTGTGTCAATTTCTGGTAAAGTTTCGCCTGCTCCATCGCTAGATTCTTGTTGTTGTTCTCTATCAATTATTGAATTATCTTTGATTACGTCGCTTATTTGATAGATAATGTCTAATTGCTCTTCAGTTAAGGGGGCTAATGGTTTCTCAACCGCTTGCCAGTTTGTTATATTTTGTTGAATTTGTAAGTCGATTCGGTCTTCAGGTTGGTTTAATGAGCGACTCATCTCTCAAATTCATGCGAAAATCGTTAGAGAAAACATCAATTTTTAACTTAAAAATCTAGGTTAGATTCCACAAATGTCAACGTAGCTAACAAAATTTAGAGGACTTTTCTTGGACTTAATTGGTCAATTGTCTCGAAATGAAAGTGTCTGCATTAAAATGTTTGTAAGTTCTTATACTTGCGAAGAATTTTGGTCGTTGGCTTGCTAAAAAACTCAAATATTGAATTAAATAGATTGTAAATTTACTTTATTTTTTTTTCAGTGGATTGATATTAAGAAGATTTTTATGGTATTAAGTTGGTACTAGCTCAATCTAACCTCAATTTTTCATTTCGAAATTTTCAAAAACTTATGTATAATGTTAAATAATGTGAAAAGAACTTTAATTAATAAATTGCATAATAGGCGGTTATTTTCTGGTCGGCCAAAAAAATATCCGGTACGTTCAGAAGATGCGAAATCTCTACCAGTATTTGATTATGGAACAAGTAAGAAAAATTACCGCCGGGTGTTTGTTTGGGGAAATATCCAAACTGGAGCTTTGGGTGTACCGTATATAAAAAAAGGTACATCACCTGAACATATTAAATATTTTCAATGCCCCAAACGGTTAGGATTTGCTGAGAAATTTCCTGTATGCTCCAAAAACTTTACTAATCAATTGATAATTGAGATAAATTATTGCAGGTATCAAACGTAGCGTGTGGTTTTGGATTTACTGTTTTCACTGTTGATGATGAAGAGGCAGATCATAAACTATATGGCACTGGTCTCAATACAGATTCACAAATTGGTTATCATGCAATACGTCGAGATAATCCATTACAAATCTTGTATAGTCCAACACCGATTACTCTACCATTCAAAAATCGAAAAACTTGCATTAGAAAACTAGCAGCCGGTCGTGCCCATCTGGTTGTCTTAACAGATGAAGGCCTCTTTTTATTGGGCAATAACGCCTATGGACAATGCAGCCGAAGAATTGTAGAAGACGAAAACTATTTCCATAGTAATTTCATCAATCATCTCCCAACGATTGATAATAAAACTGTTATTGATATTGAATGTGGTCAAGACCACTCTTTAGCAATTACCGAGGACGGTTCTGTATATTCATGTGGTTGGGGTGCTGACGGTCAAACCGGCTTGGGCTCTTATAAAAATGCAAATAAATTCACTAGAATCCTTGGCGATATTGCTAGCGAAAAAATCGTCAAAATATCATCAAGATCCGATTTTGTTTTAGCATTAAACGAGAAAGGTGAAGTTTTCGGTTGGGGCAATGCCGAATATGGTCAAATTATCACTGAGAATAATGAGCAACAAGTTTCAATACCTAGATTTTTATCGAATTTAAAATCTCTGGGTCGTATTGTAGATGTAGCCGCTGGTGGATCATTTTGTATTGTTTTAAATGATCAAAGTGAAGTGTTTGTTTGGGGTTTTGGTATTTTAGGTGTTGGGCCGAAAGTTCAACAATCATTTAAACCAATAAAAATACCGCAAATACTATTCGGGAAAAACGATTTCCAACCGGATAATAAAGTGATTCGTATTAGCTGTGGTTTGAATTATATTATGGCTGTAACGAATTTGGGTGATTTATTTAGTTGGGGTCGTAATTTGAAATGTTGTTTAGGTTTAGGTAATGAAAAAGATCAATATTTTCCGTTCAAAGTATCGTTAGGTGGTCAAGTGGAAAGGGTGTTTTGTGGTCTTGATCATACTGTAGCTATTTGTAAACCATTTATTTGAATAATAACCAATTGATTTTTATAAATTTTATTATTGAAATGATCACAAATTATCAACAACTAGACTACTGATTCATTGATTCTTACAAAGGCATCCAGACCTTTCAGTATAGTGAGTGTTAAAATGTAGACTAAAATTTCCATTATTTTCAAAAAGCAAAACAATTAAAAGCTATTATACAAAAAAAAATGCAAACTAATCTCTATTGCCATTAATTTCAAATGCATAAAAAATGAGAAGAGGTGAGAAGAAAATAAATAAGATTTTGGCAAATCTGCTCATCATAAACAAACATACCGCAACCCTTACAAAAAAATTCCAATATGTACAGATATTCATTAATCAAAATTAATCCAAAAATAATAATAATAATAATAATAATAAATGGACCATTAAACAATTGAAAATTATAAATGCAATCACTTTAAATATTTTCAACTTCTAATATATTATTTTTTTATACACAATCGTTTATAAAAATGTACAAAGTTTCTTGTTCGTTTTTCTATTATTTGTTTAATTCTTTTCTTATCAAATTTTATAAATATTATTGGTATGATAGTAATGAAATTCAAATTTTAGTAAACTTTTTATTAAATCAAAAAAAAAATCAAACTTATGCTAAATTTTTCAAAACAAGCCAATCATCTATTCAGAACGAAAAGTTACATTCAATCTAAACACAATAACACCGTTCATTCATCCATCTTGTGCCAATTGTTTAAAATTAAAAAAAAAAAAAAAAACTGGAAGTTTCACTCATACCGTTTTTCTTTGAACTAAAAATTGTAATATTTTTCATATATATATATATGTGTGTATAAAAAAATTCAAACATGACTTCAGTTGACCAATTAACGCACAAAACACAACAAATCGTTTAGTGTATTGTACATTTACGTAACCATAGCTCATGTATTAATGATACAAAATACAAAAATATCATTTCAAAAATTATAAGATTTTTGTTTGTTTTATAATTATCAATAGATACAGTTTTCATTTGTTGTTTTTATTGTTGTAAAACCACTAATCTTGCATCTCTTCAGGTACCTCATGCGGATTCAAAATTCCAGGTACTGATAATTGGATGCGACGTTTTTCAGCTTGAGCTGCCTGTAAAGCTTTTTCACGTTCATCTAAAAACAAATCTGAATCATCCTCGCCTGTATACTCCTATAAAATTAAAAAAAAAAAAAAACAACATCAATAATATTTAAAATAAATATAATAAAAATATTTACCCTAATTTGCACAAGGAAATCCCTTAGATGTTCTTTAAAGGCAGGTATATCTTGGTCAAGATTGAACATACCTTGTACCGTAATTTTAATTTGATTATCAGTCAAATGTGGAAATGCTGATTTCAATAATGACGCTGTAAATTCTTGTATGTATAAAACATTATTGGGTGTTGGTCCTAATTGGCAATTAACACGACCAGCTTCAATTAACGAAAATATATATGCTAAAATTGTTGCATGCATTGATAAACTAGCTGTATGCGATGTATCAGTTACAACACTGAATACATGTTGTAATATATCTGTTAAATATGTTTGATAAAAACTAGGTGCTGCTTGTTCATATAATTCAATATTTTGTAATAATTTCAATAAAATTTGTAAACCTGTATCGGCAACATTACGCATTGTATGTTTAAATGCCCATATTATACTATCTAAAACTAATTTGAATTGAGCCGGTGGTATACTTAAAAATGCCGGAAAACAAAAATTATTAACAGCTTGTAATAATAGAAAGAAATTCGTTCGATGTTCTGGATATTCTTCAAAATCTTTATTTATCATTGCCAATGTACATTCAAAGACAGCATCAAAGATTTTCGGTACCTACAAAAATTCACCATTACCATCAGTTTAGTTATTAATTATTTTATTTCATTTTTTTTTTACCTCTGATGTAATGTGCACTTCTAATTTGTTAACAATAGTAGCAATAGCACTCAAAACTTCCGGTTCTCGTGCTGATGGTACAGCTGTACGTTGATAATCTAATAAAACAGCATCTAAAAATGGTGGTATGAAATTTTCTAATACCATAACATGATCATGTGTCCTCGATATCCAATCTGATATTAATTTTAATGTTTCTTTTTTGACAACACGCATCGCTTTTATTAATGGCTGTTTTGTAACTTGTTCACCATTTAAAGCAATTGCTGATGTAATATTTTCGGACATTACCTATTATATATAATCAATATAAAGTAAATATATTAAAATGGGAAAATTAAAAATAAATAAATTCTTACTTTATAAACATTAAGCATATCAAGATAGATACGTCCTAATTGCATAACATAAGCATGATTCAATGCTTTACAAGCTCTTACATTCGTTTTCAATATACTCGCTAATTGTTTAACAACATCAATTTCTTTTAAAATATCAACATTTTTACTAGCTTGACTAATTATATCATCCCATACTTGATTTGGTAGCATCATATATTTTTCAATTAATGCCTCTTGTGTTGCTGTATCAACTTGTGCTGATATCATATAACCAACAGCTTCATAAAATGTATGCACTTGTTGTTGTTGTAAATCACATATAATTGTTGATATTGATGCTAATATATCTTCAATAAATGGACATGATTCGCCAATTTGTGTTGTAACAAAATGTCGTCGACATTTTAATGCAATTTTAATAAATGTATCGCATGCCATATCTTGTACACCATCATGTGTTTCATGCATAAATTCAAATAATTTATTAACAACAGTTTTTAGAAATTTCCAATGGGCACGTAAGAAACGTGGATATTGTCCAACAACATACATAATATTTGATGCTATAATAGCTTTATTATCTTTACCACGTTTCTGTTCACATAAACCTAATAAATCTTTAATGACAGTAACAAGGAAACGTTTTTCATCTTCTTCATGCATTGCACCAGATATACTACCAATGGCCCAACATAATGTATTTAAATTCTTCCATGACCATTCACTACCATTCACTTGATTTTGTAATTTAATTGTCATAATACGTTCAGTATCAGCATAATCCAAATGTGTTAAATATACTAAAGTTTCACGCATATTTTTATATAAATTTATTGAATCTGTATCTTTCATAAATTCACGTACAACTTCACCATTATCAGTTTCAACAACTAAAACTTCTTCCGGTTTTGCCATACGCGATATCATAATATAACGTACTTTATTTAATACATCTTGATATAATGTACGACGGGTACCATAAAATATTGGTGTTGAACTACTAAATGGTACTTCACGATATAATTCTGATGCTAATGTATTCCAATATTCTAAACATATTTTAAATATTTCAACTTCTTCAACTTCTGATATTAAAACAAGATAACGTAATGCATTACGTAACATTTCAACTTGTCCTGATGTTTCAACTAAATTACCATGTTCTTTTAGAAATGTACATAGAAATAATGCTAGATTTTGTATAAAGTTTTGTTCTTGATCTTGTCCACATGCATATGCCGTTTTTATATCAGTTTGTAATGGTAGCATCAATTCTAATTGTGTCATTGTTTGTGTAAATAAATTTAAAAACATATCATCATAATTACTAACAGTAACGCCAGCTATTTCTGTTAAACATTTTAATGTAACATTACGAAACATCGGTACTGGCAGAAATTTAAATATTAATGTATTAATCAATTTCGTTTCAAATATATAACCTAATGGTATCCAATTTAAAAAACGCAATAATGTTTCCAATGTTGCATTAACTAATGGTGGATTTTGTGAATTCTCCAATACGAATTGACATAAATGAAATATAGCAGAAAATTCCGAACACATTGTATCTTTCAAATGTTTAGCTTTTGTTTGTGTTATTTGTCCAGATGAGAAATCAAATAATTCTTCACTTAACAATTTCAATATAATCATATTATTTTGACATAAACTTTCATTCGTTTTACTTGCACCAACAATATCCGGTATAAAACTTTCCCAATTTTTCGGCCATTCCCTTTTCAATACTTGCACTAATATCATATTTAATTTATTTAAATATGTTTTATTTGCTTCTAATGTTTCTGCATCTGAACTTGTTTTTATTATTAATGATACTATATATTTTTTGATGCCCTCACATTGATTTCTTGGCAATACTTTCCATCTTGTTTTTATTACTTGTTCTAATATTTGTAACGCATAATATTTTGTTTGTTGATTATTTGAAAACTCTAATATCATATCAACACGTGTCCAAGCATCCGGATGTTCTTTTAATGTTGTTAAAACTTCTTGAGCAATACGTTGAGTCTCACCATTACCATCATACATACTACCAACAACTGTATCTAAGAGATTTATATCTAGTTTTTGTGAAAAATCGAGCAATGTTGCTGCTGCTTGTTGGCCCAACGTAGCCATTATTTCTTTTCAATTTCTGCTTCTATTTTTTCAAAAATTATACAAAATTCTTTAACCAATCAAATAACAACTCAATCAATCATATCCCATCCAAAATCCACCACTACAATCAAACAGACACAGAAAACTAACCTTTAATTAAAAAAAAAAACAACAAATATTATAAATTTACTATAATCAAATGATAATCTGAACAATAGTAGTTGAAATTATGAAAGGTCTTTGGGAATAAATTACTCTACACACCCTGAATGCTGAAACGGAACATCTAAATTGTAACCCCAAAAATACCGAAAATGTTTGTCAATTATCTTATAAAAATTAAACAGTTTTCTTATTGAAATTTATAGTATATTTATTGAAAATTGGTTGGGCAATTTGGAAATTTGTAAAGTTTATACCTTTTATAACAAATTTTTGTTGAATAAATACACAAAAATTCCAACAACACACTCACGAAATTGCATTCAGGAAAAAGCGCAAAACCGAATAACGATGAATATGTCGGTAATATAGATTTTATTTTGACCCACTGTTCAAAATCTGTACAAATAAATAATTGTTATAGCTAGAGAGGGCACTATTTTTTAATAAATCATTTTTCAATCAAATTAAGCAAAAATACAACAAAAGCATGTAAACCCCTAATAAAAAAAACAGTTATATCAATTTTGAGTATTTTATTACGTTTTTTTTTATATATTAACAATAATAACGTGAGTACGTGAGCTAAGTAACATTAAATTAATAACTTACTTTATAATAATCTTAGGCAAATTTCAACAATATAATAAAAATGTTTGCCAAATTTCAATATAAAATTTATGATAAATTAATAATAATTTCAATTCAATAATAGGTATTTTTTCGTTAAGTGAAAATGATAGAAATATAATAGATGTCGCTGTGTCTGAGCTTCTTAAGTTTCCTACCAAAAAAAAAACTTAAAAAAAAGAATAGGTATTTTCCAATTAAATTCTAATATTCTAACAGAAAATTAATGATAGAATTCATTAGCTTTATTGATTAATTATATTTCTTTGCTACTGCAAATCTAGAGAATTTTGATTTGTAAAGTTTGATGAGATACCAAAAATAACTTTTGACATGTGAACTCGCCAAGTACTTAAAAAATACTTTTTTTAATGCAATTCTGGATTTATTTTGGATACCAGTTAATAGTGCTACACTGATAATGAATTAGATTACTTTTTCATTATAAATTAATCGCTACAATAATATTTGCATGTATCATAGATGAAAAAACTGTTGAACAAACGAGAAGATTGGCGGTAAGTTTTTTTAAATTTTTTTCTTTATTCACTACAAAGTTTTGCAATTATATTATGAAAATTAAATAATCCAACTATTTTTAATATACATATAACATGTAGTTGTTGGTATATCTGTTTTTAGAAGCTGCTTGCTTAATCTAATATATAGTTTGTTTTTTCAATGACTGTAAATAGAAAATAGAACATTTCTTCATCTGTTTATATATCATATTTTTTTACTATATCAATTTAACAATGGAAAATCAATAAATCCAAAAACTATTGAATAGTTTTAGCCGCTAACTAATTTATCTATAAATTGAAATAAACAGTTGTTATCAATTGAGAGTGTTCACTGCCTTACAATTAACAGTATCAATAATTAGCAATTTTTGATTATAAATAAAATGATTAATACTGAATATATAAGAAAAATCCATGTATGTGGTATGTATTATTTACATATATGGGAACAAATTCAAGTAATTTTGCGACTGTCAAATAATAAAATGTCAATTTTTGTGTTTTGACAGCCATGATAGTCTTTGAATTTTTCAAAATTGAAAGAGGCCGTGTCTCAACTTTCTTGTAACATTATTTCTTATTATTTGATAACGGTTTTATCACTTATTGTTTTTTTTTCCTATTATGAAATTTAAAATAATGATTTTTCAATCATTGTTATAGCGAGAGAAATGTTGATAAAAAATTAAGTGTTGTGTTGATATTTTTAAGGGCTGTTTACTTGCTCTATAGTCTCCCTCTTTATTTTCACCACCCTCTAATCTAGGTCGCCAATTATTGATTTTCTTCATGCATAGAATTGTGTGTTCTCTATCGCTCAGCTGGTGTTATTGCTTTGTTGTTATAAGTACGTCATAGCATTTGTGAATATACACAAACTGATAAAAAGAAGAAAATCAAAATTTTCCTAAATTGAAATTTGATACAAATCAATCACAAGTAGACTATGTAAATCAAATTATTCTATATGTTTTGCTGTAGTCGATTGTAAGTAAATTTTATTATTAAAACTTATTCCATAATATCTCATTAGAAGAATCCCAATCGATTTTGATTCAAATCCCTTTCATTATTAGTGCAAGTAAAAGTAGCCTTTCTTCTTTCAAAAATAAACAATAAAATTCAAAGCCACTTTTTTCTAATCCATTACTTTTTACATCAATCAAATTGCTATTGTTGTTATTATTTTTTTCTAATTAAATCAATTTCCGTAATTGTTGCTGTAGGTATGTATTCTGTTTCTTTTGCTATTTGTAAACATTGAAAACCTTGACTTGGTGTTATTTTGTTTTTTTTTCCCACTAATTTATAAACAATTCAATATTCTTGTATGAAACAACAAACAATTGTATTTTATTGTTGTTTTTTTTCAATAAAAATAAAAACTATATTTATATACTTTCAAGTTTTTGAAACTTCGTCAGTCTAATCTTTCATTTAGTGATTATTAATATTTAACTTCAGTTGTATAATTATATACATATGATAACAAGCTTAAAAATGATAGCCAATTTATTTAAAAAATGTCTGTGAGGGAAATATATATTAAAGAAATTTTCCATTTTTTATAAAATTATTTTTCTCTTATGATTTAAGTCGACTCAAAAATTAAGTTTATTCACATGAGATTCTTGATTTGATTAGATTTTTATTATGTAAAGTTCTATTGTCCTGGAAGTTTCTCAAGAGTATCTTGAATTTTTTTCTATTGAATTTAAACGCTACTATTTATTTATTAATTCATTAAAATATTTATATATTTTTGAAATTCATATTTGTTGAGTCACAGACAAAAAATTTCGAAATTGATTTTGCTATTGTTTTGAACAATATTACTGTAATCAAAGTATAAGTTACAGTTAAAAAAAACTTTTGATTTTATGAGACATTTAGCTATTATGATTTATATTTAATTTCTAGAGTAAATTTTTCCAAAAATAATTTCTCTAACAATTTTTTTTTATAAATTCCATTAACCGATCCCAACAATTGCTCTATTGTTATATTATATGAGAATAGAAACTTGGCCTAAAGTGTTGTTGATATTGTTGTTTGTTTTCCGTTTTCAATTCTTCTAGGGCCTACAGGCTATCAAGCATGCTTGACAAGCATTTTTGAATGTCTACGGGAGTGATTGAATTTCATAAACACTCAAAAATGCTTGCACAAATACCTCACTTGTCCAAGTATCCTTGATATTCTATGCCTCTGTTACAGGATTTCCATTTCATTGTTATAAAATTCTTTGTCCTTTTTGTAGAAATAATAATAATAATTAAATATAAATGCGCAAGCGTCCGTATTTTATTTCTAAACAGCTGACTGTTTTGACTTTTGACTTGTTTCTCAGTTATATTAAAGAGATTATAAAGTTTTGTGTTTCAGAATTCAAATCAAAAATTATTAATAATAAATTTACATAAATAAAAAAAATATAATTTTATAAATAAAAAGTCCGAAAACAAAATGGAACCATTACAGTATACCATTCGGTAAGGTTCTTTACAAAAAAAAATATTCCAAAAAAAATTTAAGACTTCCTTATTCATAAATTGATAATTTTCAAATAAATTTATCTAAATATTTTGGAAAACCACAGAAATTTTGATACTTATCCAATAGCATTGTACAAGTTCAATGTTTTTTATATTGAAAAACATATATTTTTGCGCACTTATAAAAACAACAGTCATATGGAAAATATTTATCAATTTTTATTTGTAAACAAATTAATTAAATAACACAAAGCATAAATTGATTAATTAATTAATTGAATTTAAAATTATTATTTATTAATATTGTCACAATAGAGAATTGTAAATTTGGGTTTAATTGAATAATTCAAGACGACAAGTCTGAAAAATCATGTTTTGAAAATTTCTCATTGTTTCTTATAGTCTTCAAAAAGAAAGAAAGACGGTGGTTTATGAAATGGTCAACGAACCCATACAACTTCGGTCATTTCACCATTTATATTTATTATATGGCTTGTTTCATGCTCGTTTACCATGAAAATATTTCATTTAAAATTTTTATTGACAATTAAACTATACCATTGCATTCGTTTTGATTGTAGTACCAGACTGGGTGAAAGGATGGTCAGTATGAATTCAACATTAGTGGAAACTGTTAGCATTAATTATGAAGATTTCAATGAGAGTTTCCTGACTTGTGGCACGTGCTTATGTAAGAAG
>JAZBGZ010000012.1:150156-210016 GCA_037414795.1 Stenodera caucasica
TGTTTGGAATTGCAGGTATGTATGATGGTAATGAGCATACACCAAAATTATTACAATGTTCACATACAGTATGCTTACATTGTTTAACAAAAATAGCAGCATCACAAACAAGAGATACTGGTTCGTTTCGTTGTCCAATATGTCGTGAATTAATAACAATACCACGTGGTGGTGTATCAGCATTACCTCCATCATTTCTAGTTAATCAATTATTAGATTTAATGTCACGACAACGACGTGAAGTTATACCAAAATGTTCTGTACATATAAATCAAGAATTATTATTTTGTGAAACATGTGATACAGTATTCTGTACAATATGTACAAATGGTACACATAATAATAATGATACAACTACCACAACAAATAATACTAGTGGTGGTGGTGGTGGTGGTGGTGTTAGTAGTAGTAGTACTAGTAATAATGGTAATAATAATAGCTGTGAACATACAATTATACCATTTTCAATTGCTATAAAACGTATGTCTGAAATTTTATTATATAAGGCAAATGAATGTATATCGAAATTAACACAAGCCCAAGATGGTGTTAGTCAAGAATTACAACGTTTAGATGCAGCAAAAGAAACATGTTTAGAACAGATAAATACAACATTTCAACATTTACAATTATTATTAGATAAACGCAAACAAGAAATTATTGATTTATTAAATCAAACATGTTTAGAAAAACGTAAAATACTAGATGAACAACATGCATTAATTGAATGTGAAAAAAATAAAGTTGAACAAGAATGTCAAGGTTTACAATATCAAGTTGAAGTACGTAATATAACACAACGTATAGAAAGTTTAACTGATAAATTAGATACAGCATCTAGTTTAGGTGAACCACGTGAAAATTCATTTATCAAATGTAATTTTAAACAAAACAATTGTTTAGAAATGATTGAAGAACAATTGAATTTATTAGGACATATACGTACAAGTACAACATTTCCAAGCTTATGTCATGCAAATTTATTTAATCAACAAGTTATTGTTGGTATTGAAAATGCAATTATTTTATCAACAGTTGATTATCACGGTGATCAACGTAAAAATGGTGGTGATCCAATACAGGCTGAATTATATTCAATTAATAATAATAACAATAATGATTTAATACCATTAAATATAATTGATGTAGATGATGGAACATATAAAATATTATTTCGTATATTACAATCAGGCCGTTATTGTATGAAAATATCAATATTTGAACGTCCAATTAAAGATTGTCCGTTATATTTTGATGTAAGTGAACATAACAATCCATTATTAATATATGGTAGTTATGGCAGTGGTAAAGATGAATTTATTCAACCAGTTGCTGTAACGTATGATGATAATGAACAATTAATTTATATATTAGATACTGGTAATTCGCGTATTAAAGTTCTAACGGAAAAATTTGAATTTTTGAAACATATAACAAATGAAGGCTTATTAGGTCGTAGTTGTACTGGTTTAACTTTGTCAAATAATGGCTTAATTATTGTTAATTGGCGTAGTAAATTTATAACGGAAATGTCACAAGACGGTGAAACATTAAAATCATTTACATATAATGCATTTCAAGAACCTATTGATGTTGCATATGATAAAAATTATGGTCATATACTTGTTGCTGATAATGGTATGAATTGTATATTTATATTTGATTCAGATGGGAAAATGTTATTTCAAATTGGTAAAAAAAATATGTTCCAACAAATATCATCAATAACAATTGGACCAAATAGTG
This sequence comes from Stenodera caucasica, assembly GCA_037414795.1. Taxonomy (NCBI): domain Eukaryota; kingdom Metazoa; phylum Arthropoda; class Insecta; order Coleoptera; family Meloidae; genus Stenodera; species Stenodera caucasica. The sequence goes on from JAZBGZ010000012.1 coordinate 151,903, forward strand.
AAATTGTTGTTGCTGATATTAAAATACAAATATTCTCAGCTAAAGGTGATTTAATGGAAGTCATTAAAGATGAAGGCAAAGGTAAGATTTCAGTTTGTGCTTTTTTTTTTTTGGCCCTATAAAATCAACTCCAACGATTTTTTCTAGGTAAAGGTAGATATGGTGGTGTGACTATTGATACATCCGGTCATATATTAGCAAGCCGTTCCGAACCAAAGGGTAAAAATTATGTACAATTGTTAAGTTTAAATGATTCAAATTTGAATCATTTAATTGATTCTCATGACAACAAATTGAAACGTCCTAGTGGTGTGGCTGTTATATCAAATAACCATGTCGTTGTTGTAGATTTAGGAAATAATTGTATTAAGAAATATCGTTATTGGTGATTTTTTTTGTGTTCAAGAATTTTTATGTCTCATAATTTTTGTACAGAATTTTTTGAAAAAAATAACGCTTTTTGATTCTATATAATTATTATTATTGTTGCTTCGTCTGCCTTACAACAACAATAAGTATTGAAGTATTTATAGAATATTTAGGCTGCTTAAGCGTGCTCAAGTACAATTATGTACTTTTTCGTGTACTTAAAAATGATCTGTTTTTTTTTTTCTATTCTAAATATAAATTCATGTATGTAATTTTGTGGCATATTTCGTCTTGTTTTCTAGTCATTATGCATTTTTATACTTTGTACAATTGTTTTGTACATAAAATAAAATAATTCTAAATCATAATATTGTTTTAATTTAAAAGAAAAAAATTGAAGGGATTGGCAACTTAGTACAGATCGCTACAATTAACATTCAGCTGTTCATGAATGAATTCAATGTGGTTTGCTCACAATACAACCTTGATTTTCACTATCACGAGAGAGATATAGTGCAATACACTTTGTGTATGTTAGAAGGAGATAGATAGTGCAGATAGCGCCATCTGCAGGTTTTTTGATGAATCGCGTATTCTTCAACAATGAATTGGAAATCCGTGGCAGTATTATTGTAAAAATATCTCTATTTCTTCAACAAAAATATCTATATTTTTAAAATTTAATGTAATTAATTAGTTGATTGATTCATTCAAACAAAATGTCCCAACTGTGATCTTAATAATTTCATTAGTTTTTGTTGAAATTTTATAATGTCTGGTCATCATCAACAACATCAACATCACCATCCTCATCATCATCATCATCGGCCAACAACACCACGATCGAAAAATTCACCGAAACAAGGTCCGTTGAAAGCAACAATACCAATTGAATCGGTTACAAAAGAAGGTAGTGTTTTGCGGGATTCAATTAGTCCGGAAACATCACCAACAACTTGGATACGACCATTGTCGTCGTCTTCATCATCACCAGGACGTTGTTGTAATGAAATTGTTGAATATCTTTTCGAACAGAAACGTTATGAGAATTATCCAGGCAGAACTAGTCCTAGTGTATATCCTCACAATGGTAAAATATTAATTTTTATATAAGAATTGTACTTAATAAAATTGAGACACATTTCTTTCAGATACATGCAATAATTCAAGTACAATTCGACGGACATCATCTTTAGACAGTATTTATTTAAAAGGACTATATCCTCGTGATAGTGGTTTAATAAATCGTGACAAATCTACCCAGGTTGTATACAAATTCTACAATTTTCCCATTTTACAACATTAACATATAAATCATTATTGATTGTAGACTGAAATTGCAACTAGCTTAGATTCAATCCATCGTAAATGTGATGGCTTCGATACGATCGAGGTACGATTGTCACGTATTGTATTACGTTCAAAACGTAAAAACTATGATTATAAGGAAACCAATACGAATCAACTCAATTTACGTACACCAACAAATTCAAAAAGTCCATCTAATATTGTATTTGTATCGAGATCATCACGTAGTAGTGAAGAAGGTTTAAATCAAGAAATCGAAAGTTATATATCACGATCTGAATCAGATCCACATTGCGATAAATTACGTCAACCAACACCGGAAGGCAGAAAAGCACCCGTTGCTGATTTATTTCGCATTGCGAATTTTCCAAATCCTATTGTACAAGTTATGCCGAATTATAATTCACCTGGTTAGTATCTAAATTTTTTTGTTTTTATTTTTTTTAATTTATCTGGACAATTATAATATTTGAAAATTATGTTTAATATTGAAGATTTGCCTTTGAGAGAATCTTTGTCACCAAGTCCAGGCCATTTGGACGCACCGCTTAACGAACCAGGTTATAAATTGTCAAAATCTAAATGTAGCGTCCCTATAGATGTCACCTATAGTGATAGCGCCATCTAGCATGAATACAAAAAAATTAAATCAGCACTGATTCGATTATTAACGTTCTTTTTTGTTTTGTTTTTTATTAGATGATAGTCAAGGATCAAGTCCGGATCAAGATAAAGCCACTGGTATAACTGGTTCATCACCACGTATAAATCGTTTTCTAGCTAGATCACCACCAGATGGTGTTGAACGTGTACTATCAAAATCTGTACCAATTTTGAAGCCAGTACCAATCGAATTGGCACCACCACGTACATTTTTCACATTAACGCCAAGTTCACGATCAGCTTTTGAAAGTTTGAGCAAACAAAATAGTGGTGATGAACAACAACAACAACAACAACAAGATTCACCAATAGTGCCCGATCACAATGTTGAATAACTTAATATTATTATTATCATTATTACTATTTTTAATTTTTTTTTTTTTGAATAATTAATCAGTAGATTCAAATTTCAGATCGTTTTTCGTTTATTAAGTTGAATCAAGTCAATACTGCCACGCAAAATTAGAATTTATACTGTATTGAATTGTTGAATTTTTGAGTGCCTCAAAATTATAACGTTTGGATACAAAAAATTCTTAAACTTTATTATATTTTAGTTGTAAGCGATCTGGAATTATATTTAACAAAAAATAAATCCAAAGTATATGTTTAAAGAACAATAATAAGGCAAAAAAAACATTCCCCAAGCTAGTATCCAAATCTTTTGTGGAATGAAGTGTTAATACTGTGATTCATGAAACAAACAAAAACATTGTACGGTATATGTTTAATTGTCGAAAGGGCTGTTTTCTTTTTTTTCTATATACATATATATTTACATATAGATTGATAATATACTGTTCGAATTTAATTTCCCATCTCGTAGAGATAACTATTGTTACCTTTAGTGTATGTAAAACATATCTAATAAACAGACTGACGCAATCATTTTATTTGAAAAATAGAGTCCCTCGAACCTCGATGGTCTAAAATTAATTACCTAATGTTGTATTCTCAGTCCAGATGATATTTTTAGGAAATAAAGATAATTTGAGTTGGTATATGCAACTGGCAATACAAACATATAGGATAATCTGACAATTGTCTACGAGATGACGCTATTTTCCACACCATATTTACTCTATCGAAAGCGGAAAAATTGAGATTCGAATTTTTCTAAATTTAATCTATTGAGATATATCATTGAATTTCTATGAATGTAAGATGTAGATTGTTGACCTTATAGATAGAGCAGAATTTGATTGTGGAAATCAATTAATCAAAGTCTTCTAATTAAAAAAAAAAAAATTGCTCGAAGCAATAAATTAATTAGTGATTTTTTCTTTTCAATTTAGAAGCATGCTGGTCAATGTGAAAGTTGATATTTGCAAATCTAGAACGTGCCAAATCTTAATGAACTCACACCTGTATTTTTTCCGTCTACTAATCTGGCGATGATGGTTTATTGGTTATTGATTATTGTTTTATTTGCAGAATAATTTATAGCTCGGATATTAAAATTAATTGCCAATATCTACAGACTTTGGAAATCCCAAACCATAATAAAAGAACATTGTTGTGAGTTTTTTCTTCATTTGTACGGGTATTTTTTTTTGAATGGAAAAATTATAAATTAGAAGATTGTTTTTAGTCCAGTTCAGAATATTTCACGAAATTTCATAATCTTAGTTAAGTTAATGACCAGTTTTTATCAATTAAGATGTAGACAATGTTTATACATATGTAGGTACGTGATAATATATAAATAAGTTTCATTATTACTAAATTCAGGTTTTATAAAGTGAAGTGCAAAAAATGTGCAAAAAACAACGTACTTTAATTGTTTGTGACAAATTTCAAGGGCCTTTCCGCGAATTTGCTCGTAATAAATGCAGCAAATCAAGTGGCAATCTCAATATCTAAGTACGATGGGGATTTTTCTAAATAGTCAATGTGTCTTGAATTCTTACGAAAATACGTGAATACCTTGGCCAAAAAATAAAAATGTCATGCAATAGTAGATAGTTAACATAGTTAATGATATGAAAAAATAGCTACGCTAGAATAATTATTAAGTAAAGTAATGAATTCTAAACCACCATTGTATACTATATTCAGCTCGTAATTCTCAAGAAAATAAAGAAAAGTTTATATTTAAAAAAAAAATAAGTAACTCGTGAACAATCATTAGAAATTTTCGCAACTTTTATCTTTGTAAATTTTGCACTCGGACTATTCTACTGTATTAATTTTTGTTATTTAAATTTTCAGTTGTCCGCAATAAGAGGGGACCCAATGCAATTAGTTGTGGTGATTGAAACGATTTGAATTGAGTTCTACCTGGTAGTTGCCGACTGTTGAACACACTTTTATTTATTTGGTTTTTGCTAAATTGTAATTTATCCAGTTAATCAATCAATCGATAATTGTTGTATTGCATTATTTTCCATGATTCGAGTATATTGATTGCGGATTTCTAAAGCTCCAAAAAAAAAAAAATAATTGTTGCTCTAAATCGACTAGAACAAAGGTGAGTCTAATAAATATAAAATTTTTTCATCATTAAGTGGCTGTTAACATATTTTGGAAATATCCAAGTTTAATAGTCTTGTCGCGTTATCGTCCTTAACCCAGATCCGCATTTACAAAAAAAAAAATAGACTTGTGGAAATGCGAAAATATAGCTCCTTGAAATGGCCATGAATTTAATTAAATTTTTTCTCTACAAAATTAATCGATGGCTAACTGTGATTTCGATAAGATCGCTATCACATCCGTCGATCTTCTTTAAAAATCGTCCAAATCATACTGACTTTATCCATTTGAATTTGATTAATCGAGGTGTGTATTGGTTGTATTGGGTTGATTTGTTGAGTCAAAATATCCATTGATAATTGAATTTTGAAATTTTCCAGATGAACAAATTTTTGTCAGCTTTAATTCGACGTAAAACAATTGAAGATGGTGATTCAAGTAAATTAGCACGTGTTCTAACACTGACTGATTTGACAGCATTAGGCGTTGGTTCAACATTAGGTTTAGGTGTTTACGTTCTAGCAGGATCAGTTGCGAAAACAGTCGCAGGACCTGCTGTTTGTTTATCGTTCCTTGTTGCGGCTTTCGCATCGGCAATTGCAGGTAAATCCCGATTTTATTCGAACTAGTGGAGAGTTTCCGCATTGAAAACATACATGTTGATATGTCAAAACTGTCATTTTCACGGCTAACCTTGCCGGTAGCGTTTTGATTGCGGAAATTCTGTTGTTGAAATTTTATTGCAATTGAAAAAAATTTCCGTTAATAGTAAGTAAAAAATGAAAATAAGAATAGGAAGTGATTAATCAAAGAATTATGGACCCTCGCTTCACAACAAACAAATCGATTAAAAAAATCCTTGAAATAATTCAAAAAATCTTAAAAATTAGATACCTATAATAAATGATTTATTAATTCTTATTGTTTTTTTATCGGTAAAAAAAACACACAGTCAGTCAAGTGGTTCATGTGCGTCATGTCTAATTAGTAATTATCCTTAGCTAAATCTCGATTAGCTTTCGATAAGTTATTTTAATGTTGTCGAATTTTCGAAAATAATGTCAATTAGCGGAAGTGGAATTACCATTATTATTATTATTATTGCACGCAATTTTATTATTCATTGTTGTTCATTATTATTATTTTTATTATATAATGGATAAAGATATTATTTAGTATTCGTTGGTGTTCGGTTATAATGAAATTTGAACTATTGAAGGTCTATTGAATATCGTTATAGTCAAACTTGAATGAAATTGTTTTTGTTTCTTTATTATTATACATACCTAGGTATAAGAAACTAGATTAGACGTCTATGTAAATTTAGTAGCAACTAGAAAGTATGTGTTCTCAACATTCACTTCTCGTTAATAATGATAATATAAATAATAATGGTGATAATATAACCTTTTGTTCAGAGCTAGACCCTTTGACCCTACGTTAAGTGTTAAGAGTGAAAAACTCTTCGATTTTATCTCCCCAAAGTATTAGTACCTTGGGCAAATGGTCTTCTATTCAATGCTGATGTTTGTTTGTTTGTTTGTCATGCTTTTTAGGCTTGTGCTATGCTGAATTCGCATCTAGAGTACCGAAAGCTGGTTCGGCTTATGTTTACAGTTATGTGACTGTTGGTGAAATTGTTGGTTATGTTATTGGATGGAACCTGATTTTGGAATACGTTTTAGGTGAGTTGAAAAAAAAAATATGTATATACATATGTATATTTATTGGTCATCGAATTTCTTTTTGGTTTCTCGATTGAATAACAGGTACGGCCAGCGTTGCTAGAGGTCTTAGCAACTATATTGATGCATTGGCCGATTATAAAATCAAAGAAGAACAATCCAAATGGATACAATTACATGTTGGTTTTTTGGCGCCTTATCCAGACTTTTTATCTTTAGCCTTTGTCATTCTTTTAACAGGTGAGAGTCATTTTTATTTAGATTAATTCTAGAATAAGAAATAATTAGTTGACTATTAATAGTCAAGGCTAACTTGATAATTTTCTTTGTATTTTACCTATTTCGCATATTGATATTTATCAATTTCGAAACTAGTGAAAACTGGATCACATTTTTGAAAAATAACCGGAAATTCGTCCACAATTATAGAGGAAAATATCCCGGAAGTCAAAATTTCTATTTATATTAACGTAAAATTTTTGCAGTTCTTCTATCGATTGGTGTCAAAGAATCCACCCGATTGAATAATTTATTCACAGCTTTAAATCTAACAGTAATTGGTGTGGTCCTCGTTTCGGGTATAATAAAAGGTAGAGTTTTACCGGGAAAAATTTGTTTTCCAATCGTAAAGAGTTTCATTTTGTTTTATAGCCGATCCCGCCAATTGGACAATACCAAAGGACAAACTCCCGAAAAATGCCGGCGACGGTGGTTTCATGCCGTTTGGCATCAGCGGCATAATGGCCGGTGCGGCTAAATGTTTTTTTGGTTTTGTCGGTTTCGATGGGATCGCAACAACGGGCGAAGAAGCCAAAAATCCTCAACGCAACATCCCATTAGCGATTTGTATCTCATTGACGATTGTATTTTTCTCATATTTTGGCATATCGACCGTTTTGACGATGATGTGGCCATATTATGACCAAGATGCAAATGCGCCATTTCCATATGTCTATGAGCATATCGGTTGGGAGACAATCAAATGGATTGTTACAATTGGTGCTGTATTCGCATTATTTACAAGTTTATTGGGTGCAATGTTCCCATTGCCACGTATTATTTATGCCATGTCCAATGATGGTTTAATATTCAAAATTTTCGCTAATGTCAATTCCAAAACCCAAACACCATTATTGGCGACGGCCCTTTCCGGTTTATTAGTCGGCTTAATGGCCACTTTATTCGATGTTGATCAATTGGTCGATATGATGTCGATTGGAACTCTATTGGCCTACACTATTGTTGCTATTTGTGTACTAATTTTGAGGTAATTATACCACGAAAGAAAAAAAAAAGAAAAGAAAAGAAATTATGACAATATTGCAGATGTCAACCGAACAAAAAGGAAATTGAAATTGAGAAAATACATGAAATAAACAATCAACAAACAACTATTTTAAGTTTCTTGAAATTGATTTTCAATTTAAATATGAATAAATATCCGAATACTTCAACAACAATTACCACAAATTGGAGCATCGGGCTCTTCAGTTAGTAATCTTATTAAAAAATAAAAAACTATTGAATTTAATCATTTTTGCTCAATTTCAGGTATTTTCGCCGCAGCTTTCTGTGCTTGCATCATTCACGGTCTTGATCTATTTGAAAACCTATTTTTCTTAATATTATTTATAATAATCACATTAATAATGATAACGTTAATTGTAATTATATCACGACAACCGACTGATGATATACAATTAGCATTTAAAGTGAGTTTGGTGAAGTGAGGTTAGAAATGGCCAACTTTTTTCAAGACCATTCAACCAACAATCGTAATAAATATCTATTTGAATAATTGAATTAATCCAAATTTCAGGTTCCATGGGTGCCTTTAATGCCATGCGTTAGTGTTATAATCAATCTTTATTTGATGTTGGAATTGGGTTATGAAACATGGATACGTTTTATTATTTGGTTATTTGTAGGATTTCTTATTTATTTCTTCTATGGTATTAAACAAAGTGAGGAGAAGAAACGGAGAGATCTTGAAAATACGACGAATCCATACAGTCAAGATACGAAGTTTTAAAGAAAATTGATAATGATAATAACTTGAATGTGATAATCGTAATGATATTAATAAGAATTGTATAATTTTTTGTTTTTCTATTATATTTATTCAATTATTGATATTAATTATGACCGCATTGGCTGTATTTAGTGCAATATCGAGTCGTCAAAAAAAGACGAAAACTATTTTTATTCGAAGACCATGATATAGTGAGAGATTATTTCGAATTATTATTGATTGTTGGAAAAAAAATAATAATATATTGTTTGTTAGTATAGAATTTTATATATTGCTATGAAATAAATGAAAAAAAAGCGAAATGAGTATTTGAAAATTCTGTTTTAATATTTAATTGTTATGGGTAATTTATTTTTATGCAGTTTCACGAGTTATTGTTGAAGATAAGATAACAATCGCGAAAAATTAATAGAAATTCTATACAGCTCGTTCCAAAGCCAAAGTCGGCCATTTATGACTGAACGATAACGATAACATCACCTCAATATTTAGAGAAAAGCTATGCCGATTTGTTGATGAGGAAATTCAAAGTCTTGGAGATAGAGAAGTAATAATTTGGTTCCAGAATTACTGACTTAGTAATAAGGCGTACCAATATGGCTTCAAACATTCTTGACTCTCTATTCTCTACTATTCAATTGTATTTGGGTCACTCTGTATTATTCTCAAGTACTTCAAAAGAGCGAATGAAATACCATTACAATTTGAACGTGATAAAAAGAGAAGTGCTTGTTTATGGTATCTAGTACTTAAAGGTTGTTTCACACCTTCAACGTTAAAACAAAACTCGGTCCAATTAGAATCTGATACTGATAACACAAATACAATTGCTTCATTGAATAGTTGAAATCTTATCATTTTGAATTAATCTTTTGTTATTTTTTTTTTTTTTTATTAAACATTATATATATTTATAAAAAATCTACAATACTTAGGTGTCCATATAAAAGGATAAAATTTTTAATTTGCTATCTCAATATAATAATTTTGAATTGTTGATAACGGTTGTAAAATAATTTTGTTGATGAAAACAGCAATTATTTCAATTAAGGTAATTTTCTTTGTTTTTTTGTTGCGTGTTTAAAAATTAGTCCAAAAACCAGACAAAAAACTTTTGAACGGCATTGAACTTAAATTGAAACGCTATCAATTAATAGTAATTGACATGATTTTCAACAACTTAGTTTCAATTGTTCAAAATCACTATGTATTTGTCTCCTATAAGTGTCTATAGATTTGAGCCAAAATCTTTATTTAAAAAAAAATAATGGAAATTAATGAGTGTTTAGGTGTTAATTATTGATTATCTTGTAATTCAGAGTTAATTTTTCTTTTGTAGATTTCATTAAAATGCGTCTAACTAAACCAAATTGGCGTAATATTTGCGAAGCTTTCACTCGCCGAAAATCGATACGCATCGAAAATGAGACGAAATTAGCAAAAGTTTTGACCACATTAGATCTGACAGCTTTAGGGGTTGGTAGTACTTTAGGGGTTGGTGTTTATGTTCTAGCTGGAGATGTGGCCAAAAATACATCGGGACCAGCTGTAACAATATCATTTTTAATAGCGGCTGTGGCTTCCATTCTAGCTGGTAAGTCCAGAAATTCGAAAAAAAAATAATAGAAAATCATCGGCCAAATTTCAGGTTTATGTTATGCTGAATTTGGCGCTCGTGTACCAAAAGCCGGTTCAGCTTATGTTTACAGTTATGTTTGTATTGGTGAATTATTCGCCTTCGTTATTGGTTGGAACCTGATTTTGGAATATTTGATTGGTTCAGCTACAGTTGTGAAGGCACTGTTTTTATATTTGGATGAATTATCGAATAAAGTCATGTCGAATTTTTTCGAACAAAATATGCCAATGGCTGGAGGCCAAATTGGCCAATATGCTGACATCTTCTCATTAGGACTATCCTTAGTTTTTGCTAGTGAGCTATTAATTTTTTTCAAAAGTGAATCTCCATCTTCATACACAAAACAAGATGTAGATTCGCTTGAGAATAAGCGTCATTCGAATTAAAAAGTACATAGTAGGGACTCAACCCAATGATTGGTTTAATTGGTTATTGATACTAATAAGCAAATCTCTGAAATCGATGTACTTTTTATTCTATATGAATCTAATTCATGATTCACTTGAAATTATTGAAATTTCCAGCGGCTATTGCTTTTGGTGCCAAAGAATCGACTCTAGTCAACAATATTTTTACGCTTGTCAATTTAATAGTAGTTTCAATTGTTATCATTTCCGGCTTATGGAAAGGTGAGTATTTTGTAAAAATTGTACCAACTTTTCTAAAAGATATTTTCGCAGTGAAAGTCTCAAATTGGTCAATACCAAGCAACCAAGTACCATCAGGTTATGGTAGCGGAGGCTTCGCGCCCTATGGCGTTAGAGGAATCATCAAGGGAGCGGCTCGATGTTTTTTCGGCTTTATTGGATTTGATTGTATTGCTACAGCCGGCGAGGAGGCCAAAACTCCGCAAAAATCTATCCCTATTGGGGTTGTTGTATCACTTTTGATTGTCTTCTTTGCTTATTTTGGCATTTCGACAATAGTGACAATGATGCTACCCTACTATCTCCAGGTAATGTTCCCTCCAAAAAAGAAACTACACATATTGATGAAAATTTTCTCAAAAATAGAACGAAAATGCTCCTTTGCCTCACGTTTACGATCAAGTCGGTTGGTATGCTTTGAAATACGCAGTGAGCATTGGAGCCTTATGTGGTTTGTTTTCAAGGTACTAATTGAATTATTTCCAGTATTTTTCAAAATTCTGATCGATTTCCAGTCTTCTAGGGGCGATGTTTCCATTGCCAAGAATAATCTACGCTATGGCATCTGATGGTTTGTTGTTTAAGGGCTTGGCGAAAGTTCATCCAAAATTCCAAACACCCTTTATGGGCACTTTAATATCTGGAATAATCACTGGTATGAATTTTGACGATAATGTTCATTGAACAAATTCAATTGGAGGTTTTTTGTCCTAGGAACTCTTGCCTGTATTTTCGAATTGACAAACTTAACTAATATGATGTCAATTGGAACATTATTGGCTTACTCCATGGTAGCTGCATGTGTTTTGATTTTGCGTTATGCAGAAGATGAGCCTGCCAAAAAATCAGACCAAGACGAACCAATCACGCTACAAAAATATTTTGGTCAATTGTTGAATGTCAATACACGATTCCCGAATGCTACATCAGCATCTCTGGTATCGTGGCTCGTCTTTTTCTACTGTAAGTCCAAAACAAAACAAATCGAAGAAGAGTTCTACTCTTTAATTCATTATAATTCCAGTTTGTGTAGCATTCATTCTTTCTGGATTGATAACAGGCTTTGAAGATGATTTAAATCAAGCATGGCTGTTATCAGTAATTGTAATTTTATCATTAGTTTTAGTTGGTTTCTTATTATTAATTTCATTCCAACCAAAATCAACAATAAAATTAACATTTTCTGTACCATGCTTACCATGGCTACCTGGAGCTAGTATTTTAGTTAATGTTTATTTGATGACAACATTACCAGCTACTACATGGGAAAAATATGCTTATTGGATGATAATTGGTAAGCATCTAATAGTTGAATCACGTCAGAAATTAGTTAGTCTCTTAATTTTACAAAATAAAGAAAAATGCACATCTTCGTTTAAGGACTTATAGTGACGTCATTTAATTACTAAATTGTGCTAGTAACAGTTCTTATGAAATTAACTGTAAAATTTTTAGGTCTTTTCATTTATTTTGGCTATGGTGTTTGGAATAGTAATGAGAAATGTAATAAAAATGAAAATAGAGGTAAACAATTCGTACCAGACGATAATGATAATTTGACTTTAAAAGACTGAACATCCTTCATATAACATTACTACTCATTGTAACACAAAACAATAAATTTTAATTTCTAGTTGAATTTGTTTTATTTTCATTTTGATTTTGATTCAGTCGTTGGAATTGGGCTCAAATTCCGCGGCTCACTTCAACCAATCAATACACAGATTGAGTAGCTACTCAAAATCGACCAATCGGAAGATGGATTATCAGACAAATGAATCCACTACATTGATTGGGCAACATTCAAATCATGGAATAGATTCGTCCTGATTGGTTAAAGTGTTACGCGCGCAACTCAAATCTCCAACTCTAGCGTTTTGAGGACATTATGTAATTAGTAATTACTAATTAAATTTCTATCAAAAAATTCAATATTTCAACTTAAATTTCGATAATATCAGTTGATTGATACATATAACGCAATTATTTAATGGTATTAAATAACCCACTCGATAAAATATATCGAATTTTACCATCAATTATGATAATATTCAACTACAATAATAGACTATAAATATAATTATTTATTTATTGAACAAATGAAATGAGTAGAAGAAAGCACCTACAATAAAACACGCAATTGTTCAGTCTTTGATGATATTTTCCAATGAACTTATTGAAAATATAATTATAAATAATGAGTTATAAATTATCAAAACGTGATATAAATTCAATTAGTAATTTATATAGAATTGGTACATTTCTAGGTGTACATCCATCTTATAGTTTTGAAAATATGAGAATTAAGAATCCAATCTATGATAAAGTCAAAACTATTATATTAATAATTTCAATAATAACAACTTCGATTTATTCGATCTATAACCGTTGGAAAGAATTTGAAATATATTATAAAGCTTCGCATAAAATACTCGATTCGATGAATGAATTATTTTTGATTGCAATAGGTTTATCAGTAATTATAAATGGTAATTATTTCACAAGAGATATTTGGGTGAAATTATTGAATAATTTACAATCAGTTGATAAACATCTGGGTAATGTTAACTGTAAAAATCAAAAATTTTACGAAAATATTTATACACAAGCTATACTTCTACATATATTATACTTTACTATTTTTGGCGTTACAATTTATACTTGGTATGGGAGATTCAATATTGTAACAACATCAAAAACATATAATGTACATAATATATTGTATTATTATGATTTTTATGCACAATTAATGATGTTCACATTGATAACATTATTCAAATATCGTTACAATGATCTATATGAATTATTGGAAAAATCGTTCAATAATCGTAATTATCTACCGAAAATCCAACAAATACGTCAGTTTGCGAATTTGGCACGTATCTATGGCGGATTTATCGATGATTTCAACGAAATCTATGGATGGCCCATGATTTTCATCTCTGGTCGTTGTGTTGTTCAAGCTTTAGCATCAATCAATTATTCAATCAATAATATGAAAATTATCGAAGATTTATTCCAACGTGATATAATTGCATCAAATATTTTAATAGTTCTCATGATATTCGTAAGTAGATTTGTTCAAATTCATTTTCAATTATATACACAAAGGTATATACAATTTCCATTTTTATTTTCTAGTTCATGATTGCGTTAATTACAATGAATTGTTCGATAGTTACAACAAAATCGAATCAAATAATTAAATTATGTTATCAAATACAGGAAAGTTTAGCGATTGATTCGAGAGAACGAAAAGAATTGTACCGTTTAGCCAAACATTTCGATTGTTTCAACGCAAAATTTACAGCAGCTGGATTTTTTTATATTGATAATACGTTATTGTTCGGTATTTTAGGTACTACGACTTCATATTTGATTGTTCTGATACAATTCACTCAGCAAAAATTGTAATTTAGTTAGTTCGATCGATCGATCCTCGATACAATTCCGAACTCGATTTATCACGATTTTGTTTCAATAAAATTGTCTTGTTAAAAAAATTTTCAAAGGTCAAAATAAGTCTCACTTGCGCGCACTATTAAAAGTTCGACATTTTAATCAAGGATCGATCCTAAACTGTTGTTTGAATAGGTACTATTTGAGTCTTTATAAATCAAATTGGGAAATCTTGGAATAAAGCTATAAAAACTTTGTGAGAAATCGATTTATTTTAATAAAATTAGAAATAAAACGAGAAAAGCTATCATTTTTCAGTCATCTAATGAGCGTAAACTTCTTGTCCAATATTTTCATAGCCATGGCGTCCGAAAACATCATAAGTGTATGGTTCATAAGCCAAACGTCCATAAGCTTGCCCTAAAAAGGCTCTATTGAAGTAATCCTTCAATTGAGAGCGTTCACCTTGGAATTGTCTGAGAAATGAGATAAATAAAAACATAAAATTTGTGTTTTTTTTTTTGGCATTCGTCAATAATAATTACCTGCCATAAGTGAATGGATATTGGCCATAATATTGTTGGTATTCTTGGCCCCATGGTTGGTATTGTTGGTACTCTTGGTATTGCGGGTATTGTTGATAAGCGAATGGTGTTTGGTGACCGACTTTGGTCGAGTATTGGGTCCATGGAAAACCACCATAGTATCCAGTTTTTTCGTACTGTGGATAATATTGTTGTGGGTAGAATCGTTGTCCTTGGTAGTATTGTTGTTGATAACCATATTTTTGTGGGTAGTATTGTTGTTGATAATCATATTTTTGAGGGTAGTATTGTTGTTGATAGTCATATTTTTGTGGGTAGTATTGTTGTTGTTTCTGGTAGTATTGTTGTTGTGGGTATTGTTGGTAATATTGTTGTACCAAATCTTCGCTAACATGTTGATCCAGATATTTCAAAAGATGATAGACCAAATGGCAAATTTGGCCGCGTTCAACGCCATATTGTACTTTATCAAGTAAAGTTTTGTACTGATAATCGTCAACATACCCTTCGAATTGTCTCAAAATATCGAACAAACCCATTGGGAAATGTTCTGGTTCTTCAACATGACCATAATAGTATTGTTGTACGTATTGTTGTTGTTTTTCGCCAGTCTTAAGTCCCTCTAAATCGACAATTTGACAGTTTTGGCTGTTGATTCGGATCTTTTTCGCCGGTGCGTCAACACCATTTATAACAATTTCGATGTAACGTTCACCTGGTTGTTGGGTCACTTCATATTTCGTACCGTGAGTACCATGAAGGAAAGCTTTGTTCTCATCGCCGAAGTAAATTTGGCGACTTTTCGATGCAAGATGGTGAGCGGCACTTAAGCCGATTAAAGCAACCAAAATTAAGAACTTCATCTTTATTGTTGATGATCTTGACTTGATCTGATTCTGTCAGTGGTTCTTCATCTTTTTATATTCAAATTTTATCGCTGTTTATCCGTTTTTGTGTTTATGAAATAATGCACTAATCAATTATCTATAAAAAATACATCATCAATTTCTAGCAAATTCCAAACGATTTTTCTAAGCAATTCTAAAGATTTTTCAATGATTAATCGTTGCGGAAACATTAAGTGGGACTAAAGTAGATTTTTAACAACCCTTTAACGAAAATTTCGAGGGATTCTCGGGATAATTTGTAAAAAATAATTGATAAGAATGATTTATTATAAAAAACACTGGAATGATACAAAACAATTGATTACGCTCCATAAAAAATTACTTATAATTAAATTGATAGGAAAGTTTTATGAAATTTTTTATCGATAACATTACGAAATAACCCAAAAAATAACAAGCAAAGGGCAACTGGGGGCATTCAAGACTACAACATTAAAAAACTGGATAATTGTTTATTTATTTTAATTTTCTGTAAACTCTAGAACAGCCGTAAATAAGTTATCTCGATTGGAAAATGAATAAAGGGCAAGTCCAATGGTGTCGTTACTATAAAATCGCCATTTTGAAAAGGCAGGTTAGCATTATTTCCGGTATTGACTTTGGTGCAAAATCAAATTTTCTAGAAATATTATAGGTACCTATTTATTACTTTTTTGAAATCCAAATTTGTAGTACTTTTGAGAATGAAGAATATGCTAAATTGACTTTTCTACATGAGAATTGGACAATTTGGGAGATGCTCGAAATTCTAGAAATAAGATGTAAAAAAGTTTTCGAATTTACTTAATTTTGGCGAATGGCAAAATAGAGATTCGTGATTTAAAATTTTGGAACAATTTTTTTCTGATTTTAACTCCCATTAATAGCAAAAAGCTTGCAAATTACGTTTCGAAATGTTTTTTAGTAAAGGCGAATCTTCGGAGATTGATATCAGGGCCGGCTTTCTTCTATACATTATCAATTGATCATTATATTTATTGTTCGAGAGCCCCTGAACAGCCCGGAGGTGTTTGTTGCCTTGTGGCCGGCACTGATTGATCCATTTCTGTATTTTCAAATTGGGCCCAAATTAACTAATTTGCTTATTTCTACATTTAACAGTAACACAATGAAATGACGTCATTCAATAAAAGTCAAAATCGTTCTCTGATTCTATTGGATTAGAAATGCGTGGCAATACTACGTCATCTTTAACATCATTTTGATATTGATGCACTTCGAATGGACGTACTGTATAAATTCTTACTTAGATAATCTTAATGGCCTGTTTGAACTTTCCTTAAAAACAATGAATTCAATTCATTAAATTTTTGTGACATTGAAACTCTCAAATTAATAATAAATTATTCATTTTAGTTTACAAATAGGTGATAATCAAGTGATATTGAGTTCAAATATTTCAACCTCTAATGTCGGCTGTAGAATTTGTCAGTAAAATGATAAAATGTTGAAAAAATTGACAGGTTATTTTTTGTTTTCCAAAAAATAGAGATTCTAACAAATTTAGACTGTTTTATCTTGAAAAAAAAAAACAACGAGCTTCTTGTTGTTGTTTTTTGTTTTGTTTTTTAAAATGTTGGATTTGTAAATTAAATAAAATATATTTTATTTCAAAGAGTATTTTTATTCAGATTTCAAAAATTACAAAAGTGAGAATCATAAAGAATTGCCGTTTATTAAATTGGGTCAAAAAATATTTCTAGTATACTGGGACAACGTTTTGCCCATATTGTTGTTCGATACCATTACCATAGAATCCTTGCCCAAAAATACCTCCATAATATTGTCCATATGGGTATTGGCTGTAAACAGGTTTTATTCCGCTAATTGAAAAATAATAACGGAAAATTAGAAAAGTCAAAGCAAATGAATTTGCAAAATTTTACCTGGTATAAACACTGGGAACATTGTATAAGCCTTGTTGCCGACCATAATAATATGGTTGGAATGGTTGTTGAGTCCAAGCTGATTGTTGAACTAATGGGTTGAAAATATATGGGTAGTTCCATTGATGAACTTCTGGGTATTGTTGGTATTTACCAGTTAATGGTTGTTGTCCAGTCCAAGTCCATGGTAAAACTTGGCTCTTTTGACCAACGAATTGTTTTTCGATCAAGTCTTCATTAATCCATTCATCTAAATGAGCCAAAAGATGATAGAAGACATGGCAAATTTGACCTTGTTGTACTCCTTGATGAACCAACTCTAGAAGATGTTGGTATTGTTGTTGATCGATTAGGCCTTGGAAGTTTTGTAAGACATCCAATAAATAAGCACCACTGCCAACAACATTGCCATAATGTTGTTGTAATTGATGTTGGTATATTTGATGGGTTTTTGGGAAGCCTTCTAAATTGACAATTTGGCAAGTTTCATCGCTGATATGGATTTTTTTGGCTGGTGTATCGATTCCATTGATGACAATATCGAAGTACTTCTCTGTTGGTTTATGAGTGAAAACGTATTGGCCACCATGAAGACCATGGATGGTGGCAGTCTTCTCATCGCCGACAAAATGACCGCCTGGTAAAAGGGCGGTAGCTGAGCAGAAACCGATGAAAGCAGCAACGAGAAGGAACTTCATTATGGAACCTTGTTCAGACTTGATCTGATTTTACCAAAATTCATCTGGTCTTTTATACCAAAAAATTATCAATTGTTTTTATTAACTAATCATTTGTTTGATGCAAATACAAACAAATATTACACAATAACAGGACACATTTTTTTGCAATGATTTTGATATTAATTAACGTTTTATTTTTTTTCAAATCGACAATTAACTCATAGATTAATCTATTAATTAAGGGTGTAAGCTTTGAAGGGGGATTTTTTTGTTAATTTGGCTAATTTTGGGGTGAAATTTAGGCAGCATCCGGGACTTTAGGATAATCGAATGACATTTATGATAATCTTAAATATATTTTTGATTTTAATTGACTTTTAAGCGAACAACATCGTTTTTAAGCTTGAACCTAGACTCGATCTTGGTCTTGATCTTTTTCATCATTGGCTTTAAATTTTGAGGCGTTTTTGTATTTATTTTTGATTTCAGTTGAATTCAAGAATGATCCATTTTTGGATTTTTCCCTTTTCCTCTGCTCCTAAATTTGGTTAGCATTTTCAAAAGACTCAAATTTTCTTTTAGCTTTCTGAGATCTTATCGCCACTTTCTAATCAAAATTATTACTTTCAATATCAAATTATTTTTAGTTATCAATCCAAATAAAGTCGAATTTCCAAAAAATATAAAAATCAACTGAATTATAAAAGGTTCTATAAGTTGAGGCTCTAAATTGTGATCCTTTAAAAATAGATTATATTTTATTTTCAAAATAATCTATTGAAAATCGAGCAATTACAGTCAAGACAAATGAGCAGTAATCAGGACATTTTGCTTAAATATTCCTATTATAAAAATTTCATTTTCGGTTTGTCACCATAAAAGTAGCGAGGTTCAATATCGTCCTAAAATTTTGAAAGATTATTTTAAATAACTTTCAAACAAAATTATCTACAAGTTTGATAAGGCTAAAGTTTACCATGTTATTGTATATAAGAAATCGTCAAAATATGCAGCATTTTGATTAGAATAAAATCAAAATAAACAATAGATGAAAGAACTGAAGAATGATTTCCGAAATTATCTGCTCTGAAGTTTCAATTTTCTAGAATTACAGCTTGAATTTGTGTCAAAATAAGGCATGCCAAAAGTTTTGCTTCTATTTTCGTTACTAGATAATTTTTAAAAAAAACAATTTTAGACTATTCAAGTAAAATGCTGTGAGCAGCTTCTTGATTCGCTCAAAATGTGAACATACAAAATCTTGATTTAAGGAGTTGAGTTTTCAGGAATAGTAGAGAAATACAAAAAGAGATATGCAATTATTTCATTTTATTGATATTGAAACAGTGAAAAATCTGTTTTTTTCTTGAGGTTATTTAATAGTATGGCATCTCCATCATGTGCATCATCATTTCATTTTGGAAACCAACAGGAGTCATTGTTTCAGTTGGGTAGAAAGCTCCAGTTCCCGAAGGAGTCATCATTTTTGTAACTGGGTCAACTTTACCAAGAGAATAATCCATAAATAGAGGGTTGGCACCACCAAAACTATCAAAACAAAGTAAATATCTAGCAATGGAGGATAATAAAAAAAAAATGATAAACATACCCAGATTTGTAGCCCATTGGATACATATTTTGATAGAATCCTAAGGGTTGTTGATAACCAAAACCGGTATAAGGAGCAGTCATGTGAAGCATTGGGTGTTTCATTGAATCCAATCCACCCCAAGTTTGCTTACCATAAACTGGAAGACCCCAAAATTGTTTACCATAAACTGGAAAGCCAAATTGTTGTTTTGTTGAAAATTGTTCGAATAAATCTTCATTAACCATTTGATCCAAAACAGTCAAAAGATGGTAGATAACTTGACAGATTTTGCCTTGTTTGACTTCATGATCGACAGTTTTCAAAAGATGTTGATATTGATATTCATCGACAAAACCTTGGTATTTTTTCAATAAATCCATGAAATAACCGGGTTGGATTGTTGATTCCATCAAGAATTTTTCCGGTTGGACCAATGTTTTTTCCATGAATGGGGAGCCTTGTAAGTTGACAATGTGGCATGTTTCACCATCAATTTGGATTTTCTTCAATGGTGTATCGACTCCATTCAGAATGATTTCAATGAATTTTTGACCCGGGTATTGTCTGAATGTGAACTGGTTACCAGTAAGGCCATGGATGGAGGCAAAGTCTTGGTCGAATAGGATTCTTCTACTGCCTGGTAAAATGGCAGCAGATGAGCACAAACCAATTAAAGCTGCTAATAAGAAGAACTTCATCTTGTAGGCTTTAGTGTAAGGCTTGAAGTGATTTCCACAAACAATTTGATTTCTTTTTATATTGAATTTTTATCAATGTTTTGTGGATTTTTTGCACTAAAGTATCGATTATTTTCAAAATTAATAAAATTCATGTGTCGTTTTGTTGCCATAAACAACTTTAATTGATAAATAATCTTGTTTCTAACTAAGATTTAATTAGCACGTCAATTGAGAAAAAAAAGATTACAAGACAGGAATTTCACAATACAATCGAGAAATTCGCGATTAAACATAAATAGTTTTGTTTTAATTCGAAAATTGCATCCCAAACTTCAAATTCAAATCCTTTCATCCTTAAAGCTCGACTATATTTTGAGATTCGCTCAAATTATGATCATATCAACATGATAATAATTATCTAATGTCCCATCTCTAGTGAGATTCAATTTAATCTAACAACACTTAACTTGAGTTAAATAAGGAATAAACCACCACTTTAATAATTCGTTAATTTGATAATTTATTCTCCTTAACTTTTTAAGAATCGATATTGTTGTAAATTATTTCAATCTTTCGTCTTTGAACTAGTTCCTTTAATAATAAGAGGTTTTATGGACAATTCTAAGAAAAATCGACAAAATAGAGATAGAAGTCGAGGTAATTTTTTAATAGAACACTGAACATTTTGATAATTTTCTGATTTAGGTTTTATTAGAAAGTAAGATTTTATAATTGAAAATTTTTTGAATTAGTATCCGTTAAACTAAACGTATAGCTGAGAAAATTTTTGACAATCAAATTTGACAAGATAAGAAAACCTTTCAAAGTTGACCAGACTAATAATTCATTTTATCATTACGTAAATAAAAACATATGCCAATTGTTTATTGTATGATTGTCAATAATTGATAATAATTGGTATGAGAGTTTTCTAAATTAAGTAGAAGTTTTTCCAATTTCGCATCCAAACACTATTTTGATGATTTCCATTGAGATTAATCGATATTGTGCTTGTGGAATAGCTGATGAACGAGTTCTCTATCTGGTCGATTTTCAAGGAAATTTTTATCCCGTAAACAGTTATTTTGGCCAATTTACATAAATATTTCTCCAAGAAATTTCGATTATTCACAAACGATTGGAGGCTTTCGCTTATACCTGCAGGTCATTATCCTCATCTCGATCTCGATCCCGATCTGATGTTGAAAACTGCAGCACAAGGCCTCAAAAAAATGAGAAAAAGAAAATAAGCTCCACTAAAAATAAATTACAATTAATTTATAAAGTTTGGGAATTTGTTGTATTATTTTTTGAGGTTCCACAAAATCAATAGCAACCCAAGTCTTTTCATCAGGCCTGCTTGAGAAAATTTATAGTTTTCTTCGAATGAAATCCTCAATTCGACGGATCAGATGAAAATTTAGATATTATTTGAATCGATTCAATTTTCTTGGCATTCATTTTAGATTTAATTTGATTCGATGTTTTTTTTTTTAATGATGAAGGTCTGCTAAATTGTGGGATTCTGTGCAAATCCTCATACCAAAGTTGATCTCGATTACTTGTGATGTAAAAATCGGAAAAATATATATGGACAAATATTTGGGGATAATTTGTAAAAATGAAATTTTCTTTTTAAATTGTAAATCGGTAATCTTTATTCAATCATTGTAAAATGCTAATTATTATACAATTAAGAATAGCAGGCAGTTGAGAGTTTAATATTCGTATTGTCCATAACGTTGTCCATATCCATAAAAGTAGTTGTATGGTCCATAAGATTTATCCATAACATTACCAAAAGCCTTGTCGTAAAAATCTTGACCGTAATATTTGTCCATTAAATTATATTTTTCCAAACCATAAAAATTGTCGTGTCCGTAAAAATGGCTTGGGTACATTTTTCCAAAAAGAAAGTCTTTAGTGTGAGATTTTTCACCACCAAAATATTCGCTAATGAATTAAAAATAATAATATTAATAATAATAATTTGATTTGTCGAAAATTTTGACTTACCGGTTGTAGACAGATGGATATTGGTAGTAATAGCTTGGTTGGTATTTTTGTAAGTATGATGGGTATTGGTGATGGTAGTAGTTTTTGCCGTAGAAATTGTACAATGGGTTGAATTGATAGTTGAATCCATAACCGGTCCATGGGTAATATGGGTAGGCTTTTTGGTAAATACCCGATTTGAAAGAATCAACATCACTCCAATAATGTTTACCATAAGCAGCAACATCACCAACTTTTTTGTCAAGATAGAAATCGCCCAATTGATTTTTGACAATGAAATGTTGAATCAAGTCTTCATTGACAATTTGATCCAATAAAGTCAATAAATGGTAGACGACATAGCAGATTTTACCATTTTCAACTTCTTGTTTCATTGTTTTCAATAGAGTCTGATATTGGTAATCATCAACGTAGCCTTGGAAATTCTTCAAGAAATTGAACAAATAGTTGAATGGTACATTGTCTTGTTGTTTATAGAATTTCTCAAAGTTGAAGTTTTGTTGATAGAAACGTTCGAAACCTTCTAAATTGATGATTTTGCAATTCTCACCATCAATGAAGATTTTCTTCATTGGTGTATTGACGCCATTGATGAAGATCTCGACGAATTTGTGGCCGGGACGTTGTCTGAAGACAAACTGATTACCATAAAGTCCATGGATGAAGACGTTGCTTTCATCGTCGAAATAGATTTTCCTGCCACTAGTTGCTGTAGGCAACAAAACAGTGGCTGAACAGAAACCAACGAAAGCAGCGAGAATGAGGAACTTCATCTTGGCTAGACTCGGATCAGACTTGATGTGATGCTGATACACAATTCAATCGGGGCTTTTATATTAGAAATTTATCAGTAAATTCGACCAAATATTATTCAATTTCTAAAAAAAAAATCAATGAACTCTGACTCTATTTTTTTATTTAGAATAAACAAACAAAGTAAAAAACACTAATAAATCACAATATTGTATTGAATAATCGATAATCGAATAACTAAATAAAAAAGATTACAATATTAAAACCGGATCTTCTTCGTAAGATCTAAATTCCCAGTCGAATCGGAATAATTTCGACGGTATTCTTTGAAGGTTCGATCTTGCGGAAATTGGCTCGGTTTCGTACGTCGTTCAGCCAATTCGTAGCGATCTTGAGCATCACGATTACCACCATGTCTCCTAGTAGTCCGATATCGATCCAATTCAGAATCGATAATGTCCAATAGATCGTTTCGATCGAGATTTCGTATTAATTGATGAAATATGGAACATATTTCGTTATGTTTTGCAGCTCGATCTAACATTTTCAATAAATCATTGTAACGATTATCATCTAGATCGCCTTGATATTCACGGAGAATTTCCCAAAATAATTGGTGGCCCTCTTGATTTGAACCAAAATCTAATCGTTGGTTTTCCATGAAAATCTGACAATTTTCTTCATTTACAGTAAAATTTTTCGCGCTAGTCGAATGACGCATTATAATTATGTTGAGATAATTTCTCGAATACATGAAAGGTTGACTGATTATAATGCGATTTCCATCATGGCCCTTCAAAAAAATCGTGTCACGTTCGTCGAAATAGATATATCGATTATCTTTGGTAATTGTACGGGCATTTGTGAAACTTATAAAAATTAACAACAAAAGACACTTCATTTTGAATAGATGAAAAGTCTGATTGTTTTGCTCATTATTCCTGACTTATATACAGGAAATTATCGTTGTTTGAATGGAGCATTAGTCCAGTAAAAAGGTCCTTAACCGTCCACTTATCATTGTAATTCTCCGATTTGTTGATTTATTGTTATAAAAATAGATAATTCTTGAAATATATTGTCAAAATTTTCTAATAATTTGTCAAATTTCGTCAATCCGAAATTTAAATTTTATTCCATTCTGGGGTATCTTTTGGTGGCTGAAATTTTGAGAATTCTCGATTCAATCAATTACTACCTTGATGACCTTACAATGATAGCTAACATGGTAACGTCCTCATTTAGATTATTTATTATCAAATATAAATTAAATTAAACATGGATCATTTGTTTTTTATCGTTAATTTGAAAATAGAATTTTTAAAACGAGTCAACAATTAATATCTCAAGAAAAAAGAGAGAAAAAACAAATTAGTAGATTAGTTAGTAACAAAACAAAAATAAAAATTTGAAGCTCGAGAATTTATCTTATTTTAATAATTTATTAGTTTGGCCCAAAATTTTCCATTGGATTCAAAATAAAGTCAGTTTCAGAAAAAATAATTAGAGCGAGCTGATTCATTGTTTGCAAAATCCAAAATTCTAGCATGGATTTTTGAAACTTCTTCCAAAAATGATACCAGCAATTCATCTCGAAATTTATAGGTGTTTCAGCTGAAAGATTGTGAAACTATTTCAAAATCATTCAAATCAATTTATGTGTTATTTTTTCGTCATCTTCAAATCTCAAGCACTACAATACGTATCAAAAACGTGAAGATAATTCTTTGGCAAAATTTAAGAGTAGTATTCTATCAAAAAGTCACTTTTCTTATTTTCTCTTTGCTTTTGTCTTTATATAACTAATCTATCAAATAAAGTATTCGGTTTTTGTTTTTTTTTTTTTTTATTTATTATTTTCATCATTTTTTTCTGTAACATGAGTTTCAAATGTCTTTTTAGAATGATCTCTCTTGTTGGAGTTTTCGTGAAATTATCCAATTTTCAGATTGCAATTTATTTTTGAAAATTTTCAAATTTCCAAATTTATTAATTTTTTTAGCGAAATGCAGAACGTTCCCGAAAAAGACCAGTTTCGTATAAAATACTATTCAAACATTTAAATAATGACAAGTTTGCTGTCCATATTCTACATAATGTTTTATGTGTTGCCTATACTCCAGATTTCTCTCAGTTGTATATTTGTAGCAAGTCTATATCTTCATCCATAAAAATTTTAAACTTACTTTCCTAAGGACGGGAGTTTTTATAGTATATAAATCTCTGAGTGAAGAAAATGGATGATAATTCAACCCTGACAGAACTCTTAGAGAGTATCTCAATATTTTAGCGTAATTCAAATGATTACTTAAATGTGGATATATTCAATATAATCAAAATCCTGCTTTTTTAAGGAGTGGATCGTAAAGTCAATGGGATTGTATCTCCCTCTATATCATCCTTCATGATTAAATTTATATATAAAAAAATTCGTGAATAAGCAATAGTGTCATTGGAACTCTTTAATATTAGATTAGATAGGGGCAAATTATTTTATAGGGGTTGTTTTGTGGCTCACTGAAGAAGACGATCCAATTGTAATTTTTTTATTAACGACAAATAAATCATCAAAAATATTCATATTTATTTTCAATATAATCTCTAAAAATTTATAACAAATATAACAAAACATCGACAATAAACTATATGACAACCTAGATAAATATACCTATGAAAAAATTGTAATAATTTAAGCAATTTGTCTATCAAAAACGAGAAACAAGAAACAAAAATAAAATAATTTTTGGGAAAATTAGAATACTAATTGGTCTCAATTTGAGAAGCTTGTTTAGCTTTGATTCGTTTAATCTTTGCTTTCAAACCATTCTCTCTTTGTTTAATTCTAACATTTTCCGACAATCGTTCCGTTTCTTTCTTCTTGATTTCTTGAATTCTACAAAAATAAACAGAAATTACATCAAATTTTCGATTGATCAAAATTGAATACTCCCATACTTTTCATTTTCAAGTCGTATCAGTTCCTTTTTGAAAATATCTTTAAAATCTACACAGAATGGCAACCACAATTCAAAAAATGAGTTAGGCGGATAAGTCTCCAATGTGCCAGATTTTGGTTTGAATAAATAAAATTTCATTGTATCGATGAATTTGATTTTGGATTCGTTTAAATTCTCAAATTCAGTTTGTAATAGTTTTTTTGAATTCTCCAAAAATGCTTCCATCTTATCTTTGAACGGTTGTAAATTGTCCGATGTTGAATTTTCAATTACCTTCATTGTACGTTTTTCACAGTCGTCCAATTGTTTTTCTAATTTATTTAAATCGTGTTTTATATCGTCGAAATTTATTGAGGCGGCGCGACGAATATCGCCCGCTTCAGGTATCGGTAGCGCTATATTCGCCTCAAAGGGATTTTGGATTTTTTTCATATAAATTTTGACTATATAATGGAGTAGAGTAGTCTTCGAATCTTTTGACTTTACATCTCTCAATTTAGAGAGAATCTCCAAGCCGAAACCATCAGCTTGACCTCGCGACATATTACCACCATTCATATAATTACCCAACGTCAAAATTATAGCAAAAACCTCCTTCAATTCGGCACTATTTACAAGATACTAAAACCAAAAAAATATTTATATTTCTGAGAATTTTTGCCTTTTTTATTATTTTACATCACATGTTGTTTTAATGTTGGCCAAAGTATGTCCAATTGTGTTGATCGAATCATCGAATTCTACTTGGAACATGAGGCAGGAGATTCGTTCGGCAAAGTTAGAAATTTCGGATAATTCATGTAGAAATTGTTCAGGTTTATCTAATGGTATTTCTGGTTTTGTCCTCAAATGATTATTGATAAGATCTAATTCTTCCCGTGTGGCTCTCTAAAATTACCAAAGAAATTATTATTTGATCCTCTAATCGAAATATAGATCTCCAATTGAAACTTACAACTTCGTAAATTTGTTGCAAAGCTTCTAAACTAACGATTGACGTATCAAAATTATAAATTGCATTTTCGATTTCTTGAAAATCTATGTGTAAACTTTGAGCAAGTATACCAACGTTTTGCGATCGTTTACTGTCTAATAATTTGACAGCTTCCAATTTCGGCTTTTCAGTTTGTTTCTTAATTGTTGTTGGTTTTCGTGTTGTTATCTGACGTGAAAATAATTCAGTGAATTCATTCAAATTATCCAAGGGTAATTCATCAATTTGCGCCCATAATGCTTGATTTGGCTCCACGTCCGAATCATTGTTCAATGCCAAAATTCTAGTCCAATAAAGGGGTTTCATTGGTACTGTCGGATTTATTGCTGTCTTTCTCAATCCTAGAAACAAAAAAAAATAAAAAAAACATCAATATTTAATTTTCTGCACTTGAACTAAATTCAACCCAAAATTAGTTGGCAAACTTAAAGCATTAGTATCGAAATAGTAATTTTTGCCAAATCAAAATCTCCCACATGCCAAAATTATAAACAGATTATGCAAATAAATTTGGTACGTAAATTAGATAAAAGTTTTCTTAGAAGTAGAAACTTGAAGCCATCTCCAAAGCAGGATTGAGAGAGAAAATCGCTTACCTAACGGTACTGGAACAGAGGCTATCACTACGTAGAAAATATCAAAAATAATTAACAAACAAAAAACCAAAAATAAATAAATAAGGGAACATTTGCAAAAAAAAATGGAAAGATTTACCTGCTTTCTGAGAGCTCCAACCACCGATAGGAGGTGCTGGAAGAGGTGCCGGTCCTCCTGGTGGTGGTGGTGGTGGTGGTAGTGGTAAAGATGGTCCTGCTCCTGATACTGGTAGAGGTGGAGGAAGTGGCGGGCCTACTCCTGGAATTGGTGGTGGAGGCGGCGTGGGTGCAAATCCTGAGATTTGTGGTAGAGGTGGAGGAGGCGGTGCGGGTGCAAATCCTGAGATTTGTGGTAGAGGTGGAGGAGGCTGTGCGGGTGCAAATCCTGAGATTTGTGGTAGAGGTGGAGGAGGCGGTGCTGGTGTAAATCCTGAGATTTGTGGTAGAGGGGGAGGAGGAGGAATAGGTGCTGGCTGTATTGTCATAGACTTCTTATCTTCGATATTGCTATTTTCAATTGTGCTAATTTCTGTAGTATTAGTGGATTTGTGATTGAGTTGTGCTTCAGTTTGTGTTTCAGTTGATTGTGCTTCATTCGAATATGTTGAACAACTTTCATCAATCATTTCAATAATATCAGTCTGTATTGATTTATCAAAATTAATATTATCACAGATTTTTGAAAATTCCTTATTTTCAATAGTAGGTGAACTAAAATCTTTTACAGTTTTTTCAGTTAAATTTTGTATTTCAATAAATGTCTTGTATTTTTCAACTTCCTGTTTTAAACGATTTATTTCTTCTTCTAATGATAAAATTTCGACATCTCTTGCTGAATTTTTGAATTCTTGATTTCGAAAACATTCTTGTTGTTGTTGATAGAAGTCTAATGACGGTTCTTGTGGTGATCGCGGTGATGCTAATTTACTACCACTCTCATTTGTACCTGTTGCTGATAAAAATGCTTCAGATGGAGACATTGGTGGCCAGGATACCATGCTGAGACGTCCTGGTGTTACGGGTACCGAAGCAGGAGTCTCTGCATGGGACCAATAATAAATACAATCAGGCTAGAAATCATAATAACAACAATAATAATAATAATGATAATATTAAATGTAATAATAATAATTATAATAATAATAATAATAATAATAATAAAAGTATATACCTTGAAAATATTATACATCGGTACGTCTTTGTCTGGTAATTGTTTCAAAACGCCAGCAGCTAAAAGATGCGTGCAAAATTGTATTGCTAACAATTTCAAGTCTTGTTGGTTGAGCAACTGGAGCAAATGATGATCTTCATTAAATTCAGAAAGATACCAATTCACCAACATATGACCTTAAATTTATTGTTATTTTTATTGTTTTATTCCAGTTAAACATAGCGTAACATAAAACATTGGGTGGAAACACAAATCTAATAGAAACGCGAAGGATCTATGGCTTGGTGATCACGACAAAATTCAAATAAATTCCATAATAAAAAATAATCTACTAATTTGAAAACTATACTTTACTATAATATCTACTTATCAGTCAACGATAAGATCCTTATCTTCGATATAGACCTAGTTGTAAAGTAAACTATCTAGATTTTTCCAAAAATTCTAAATGATAAACAATCGCAATTAGCGAAATCAAAGTCTCTAAAAATTATTGACTTTGATACTTATAGATTTGTTTTTTTTTGCAAAGGCCAAAAATCAAAAATTTATCACGAATTACGTCAGACAATAATACATTTTCTGGCTTCATCATCATCATCATCATCATCATCAACAATAACGATAAAAATTTGTAATAAATAAGTATTAATAATGTTGATGATACCTTCGAATTTTTGATATAATTGAAAATCGAGCTTCTCTGGTACGAATTTGGGCTTAACAATTTTGGCATCCATTTCAGCTTTACTTGAAGTTAATGAAGCGACTTTTTTCAAAATCAAACTATCTGGACTTGGTGTTGATTTTAATGCTACATCATCAGGCACTGACATGTGTCGTTGATATCCAGGTGGATTAACTGAAAAAAATTATAATTGAAGAAATGATTTAATTCGATAAATGCTGTCTTATCATCAAATAGATTTTGATAAGAATTTTATAACTCACCATTTGTGATTGTTTTAATACGTTTTAAAGTGCCGTTTTGGCCATAATCACCATCGACAATTTCGACAACATTACCACAAACAAATCCTGTACCGGTATCACTACTATCTAAACTGATTTGACTTGTTTTTGATACGCCCAATTTGCTTAGCTTCTTCGTCTTTTCTTCTTCATGTCGACGACAATGATCATTCAACTTGAAACTATTTAATGTTAAATTCAATAAGAAATCATCATCTCTTCGACTATTATTAGGAACTTCAACATCAAGATTCACGCTTTCTTCACTATAATAACATTGATTCAATTCAGTATTGAAACCACCACCACCATCACCACCAATGGGTGTTATAAATGGATCTGTGAAATTCGAATCGGAACTGGATGATACGCCACTTGGTGGTGTTGATGTTATTATTTTGCCTCGATTTTCATTTATTTTACACCATGAATCTGTTATAATTATATTTTCATTTAATGATTTATCATCAATTTGCCGTTTTATCGGCGATGGTGTAACCATATTCTCATCATCATTATCATCATCAACATTTTTACGAGAGGCTCCACTATCTTCAGGTACAACAGCTTTAAATTGGGTGGAGTCGATCTTCTTTCTACCACCACGTATCTTCATCAACCCTTTAACTTTCACCGGCGTCTTAGCGGATTTATTACCCGGTTTACTTTCATTTGTTTGTGAATTCCCCATTATTACAAAATAAAATAATAACAACAACAAAGCACGATAATCGACAAAAATCTTCACATTTTTTTTTTGTATCACAAATCAAATTCAAAAAGCGGTAATACGCGCTCGTTAACTTTCTTCAATTATCTTTATTTTTTGTTTCGTTTCTTTCAAATCCATCCAAATGAATTTTATTTTAGTCTCAAAATTCACTTCAAACTGAAAACTAGGTCTTTTGTAATGTAGCTTTTAACTAGCATGTGGAAATGTGAATGGGGCGACTGCGCGTCTATTTCAACAAAAATCGATCCCAATTAAATTCAATAGAAAATTTTAGCAGGGAAGCGACATAATTTCTTTCTTATCAATGCGCTTCTTTTTCATTCATAAAAAACAAAAATAAATGATGTTACATTACTATTTCTGGAGTTGACTCTTTATTATTATGTTTTAAAAGGTCGTAAGGTCCAATTAATTGTGATAACATTATATTACAAATATATTAATTGACTGTAAATATTCGGTAAAAAAATGAGGAACAATTAAATTCAAATTCGCGCCATAGAAATTTTTAATTCAAATAATTGACACATCTCACAATAAATTGATAAAAATTATTACTTTTACTTGAGAAAACTTAAACAAACCTACTGCTTATTGTTGAATTTGTCAATAATAATAATAATTGCAATTGCTTATCTTATAATTTAATAAAATGGCTAATTTAGGGCTACATTTAATTATCCATTAAATTGTTTTCAACACTACCACCCTTACCATTCTGAAATTACTAAGGTATCTGTCATTTTGCGATAATAGTACGTAAATTGTGTTAGTAAAAGATTCATCAATTATTCGATAATTGATAAAGAATTATTACAAATTTATTCAGAATACGATCAAAATGGGAAAAGGCTTCAATAATTATATGTGTAAAAAGTTCTTCCATCCAGCATCAAGAGATAATTTGAAACGAGTATGGATGGCTGAACAGAAAGCTGAAGCTTATAAAAAGAAACAAGAAGAATTACGACAACAATATGAGAAAGAACAAGATTTACATGATAATAAAGCAATGTTGAGTAAAGAGAGTAAAGATAAATTAAGTATAAGTTTTATGTATGAACCGCCACCGGGTGCACGTAAAGAACGTGAACGTGAAGATACAGATGAGATTGAATATAAATTTGAATGGCAACGTAAATATAATGCACCACGTGAAAGTTATTGTAAAGGTGATCAAGAAATTCGCGACCAACCATTTGGTATCCAAGTTAGAAATGTACGATGTATCAAATGCCATAAATGGGGCCACATCAATACAGGTAAAATTTGTTCTTCAGTAGTTAATCATCACTAAAATCATTGTTTATTTTGTAGATAAAGAATGTCCAATGTATAGTCTTTCGACAAGTGTTGCCAGATCGCTAGAATCAGCATCAATATTGGATCAAAAACAATTAGTTGATCAAATGCGTGAAGATGGTTTGGCTATTAATAAACAATATTTATATAGTTTAGGAACTGCAAATTATGATTATGTCTTAAGTGAAGATGGTAATGAAAATTCAGAATCAGCCTTTATCCGATCATTAACTAAAAAACAAAAAAAAGCTTTATTGAAGAAATTGTTACAAATTGAAAAGAATTTGAAAAAAACAAAGAAGAATAATAAAAAAGTTCATAGTACCGATACAGAAAGTGATTCAGAAAATTCAACAGATGATGAGAATAAAAAGAAAAGAAAAATTAAACATGGATCGAAAGACTTTTCACGAAAAGACAAAAAAGATATGATAAAGTAAGTTTTATATTTCAATGGAATGATTTTTTATTTACAATTTTTCCTCAATAGGAAATTAGAAGAATTGGAAGACAAAATGAAAGCTTCTAAACAAGAAAAAAGAAAATTATTGGAAGAATTGGAAGGGTTCGAACGGAAAGTTTACGGTAATAAAAGTAACAATAAAAGGCATAGCTCTGAATTTAATGATTCGGGAGATTCAAGACATCATAGAGACCACAAACGGAGGCGGCATTAATCAGTTTTAAAATTGCACAATGTAACACTATATTATTATAATCAATAAACAAATAAATAAATGAAAAATTTTATTATTGCACTCGATGCTACATCTACTCATTTACATGCGACAATGTTGCCATAGTAAATTTTTTTGTACCTGTATATTAAAAAAAATTGAGCATATCTTCTAATTCCATTGATTAAAAATAATCCAGTATTTAATCTCAAATTGATAATAATTTCAAAGTTATTCAGAAAATTCACAGTTGAATAAGAGTTCCACAAAAAATGAATCTGTCAACACTGTAAGAAATTTCGTAGTTTCGCCGAAAGAGGTCTAGAGCCGCCATTTTGATTGTTGATTGATCGTTTTCAAGAAAACTCATAAATTATCAAATTTATACAAAAATAATTGAGAAAATTAGTTTAAATTATATTGTTCCCAATCATGGAGAACATTCCACGAACTCACGAAGGTAAATTTTATTGATTAATTCCATAATTCAAATACGCTATATCATTTTTTGATTTGTAGATATTGAGGCGCAGATTCGTGAAATTCAGTCGAAAAAGAAAGATATCCCAGAAGAACTAGAGAATGAAAAAGGTGTAAAATTGGGAGAAGGCGGTTTCTTCGATAGTGATATTTATGATAATGGTACTGGTAAAGGAAAATATGAAGGTTATGTTACATCGATAGCTGCAAATGATGAAGTTGATGATGAGGATGAAGATATTGGTTATACAACACAGAAACGAACTACCGGTTTAGGTGCTCCAGTTGCTCTACTCAATGATGTTGCACAGGTATATAATGTCTTTGAACTGCATAAACATATGAAATTGATTTGATAAATATTTGTTTTTTTAGGCCGATAAAGATTATGATCCGTTTGCTGATCGACGTCGTCCAACAATTGCTGATCGTGAAGATGAATATCGTCAAAAAAGGCGTCGGATGATTATTTCACCCGAACGTGTTGATCCATTTGCTGACGGTAAGTTTCATTTTTCGAGATATTAACCCATTTTGATATACTTTCTCCTATTTTCAATAAACAAAAAATACACAGAATATGATATTGACTATATTTCACTTTGTTAAAATTATTCAAATTCTGTGTAATATCTTGGGGTATATGAAAGATTAGTGAATGTTGATGAATGTGTTAAAAATTGAACAAAAAAAAAGACAAGAAAATCTTTGAAATTTTGATAAACAAAACTAATATTTTGTTCTGTATTGGGTCCCAATGTTTAGGGGTGACTTCCTAATCCAAGTTAACCGACACAGTATTATATGGACAACAATAAAAATAAAAATGTTGGTAAAATAAAATAATATAAAGTAAATTTATTTTTTAAAAAGAAATTCTAGTTCAAGCGTATGAAAGTGTATATGTGATGTATAGAAAATTATTAATTACCCCAGCCTATTTCTAGGTTCGATTATGTCCGGTTGTTTTCAAGAAAAATAAAACATCCAAGTAATTGTGATGGAACACATCTACATGTACGTATTTCGGTTTGAGTGCCATTTTCACTGCTTCTATTTTTTTTTAATATTGAAAATTTTTTGGAAAAAAATAGACTTTTGGTGAATTTTGGTATTCGGATCTTTACAAAAAAAAGTCAAGTAAATAAACAACAAATTTGATTTGAATTTCAATTATTCTTAAAATTAAAATAAAGTGCTTCTTTTTTATTAATTTCGCGTTTCCAACGCCCTTTTTGTATTTTACAGGTGGGAAAACTCCAGATTTCAATGCTCGAGGTTATACACAAATAATGAAAGAACAATTACTGAAAGGTGAAGAAAATGAGGTGAATTTTCTAAAATATAATTCCTTGGAATTCAATTGTGTAATAATTTTGTTTGTTTATTTGCAGTTAAGAAAGAAAATCATTGAAAAATCTAAAGATGGTTCTCTTAAAACTACAAATGGTGAAGCTAAATCTGTACCAAAGAAACGTGGTCGATGGGATCAAACTGTAGAAGACGTAGTTGTACCCAATAAAAAGAAGACACTTTCAGTTACAACAAACAGTGCAGCAACAACTCCAGTTTGGGATGCTGATGTAATTTTTATTCATTAATTTGTGCTTTATTTTTAAAATAATTTTATTTATATTTTATATTTTTAGAAAACTCCAGCTGATCATCGTTGGGATGAAACACCAGGTCATAAAGGCAGTGAAACACCTGGAGCAACTCCAGGTCAATCAACACGAATGTGGGATGCTACACCAGGTGCTGTTACACCTGGTCGTGAAACTCCAGCTCATGATAAAATAGCTAGCCGTCGAAATCGTTGGGATGAAACACCAAAAACTGAACGTGAAACACCTGGACATTCAAGTGGTTGGGCAGAAACACCACGTACAGATCGTACTGGTACTGATTTAATACAAGAAACACCAACACCTAGTGCATCAAAACGTCGTTCACGTTGGGATGAAACACCATCTGTTCAAACACCGTCAGCAGCAATGACACCCGGTGGTATGACACCACAAACACCACATGGTACACCTGTACATACGACACCAATGTTAACACCTGGTGGATCAACACCAGTTGGTGTTAAAGCAATGGGAATGGCAACACCTACACCTGGACATTTAGCTTCAATGACACCTGAACAATTACAAGCTTATCGTTGGGAACGGGAAATTGATGAAAGAAATCGACCATATACAGATGAAGAATTGGATGCAATGTTTCCACCTGGTTATAAAATCTTACCACCACCAGCTGGTTATGTTCCAATAAGGACACCAGCTAGAAAATTAACAGCAACACCAACACCAATGGTCAATACACCACAAGGTTTCTTTATTCAACAAGAAGATAAAACAGCAAAATATATCGATAATCAACCAAAAGGACAAAATTTACCATTTATGAAACCAGAAGATGCACAATACTTTGATAAATTACTTGTAGATGTTGATGAAGAATCTTTAAGTCCCGAAGAACAAAAAGAACGAAAAATTATGAAATTATTATTGAAAATTAAAAATGGAACACCACCAATGCGTAAAGCTGCACTTCGACAAATCACCGATAAAGCTAGAGAATTTGGTGCAGGACCTCTATTCAATCAGATTTTACCATTATTAATGAGTCCAACATTGGAAGATCAAGAACGACATCTTTTAGTGAAAGTTATTGATCGAATTTTATATAAATTAGATGATCTAGTACGTCCATATGTCCATAAAATTCTTGTAGTAATTGAACCATTATTAATTGATGAAGATTATTATGCTCGTGTTGAAGGACGTGAAATTATATCAAATTTAGCAAAAGCAGCTGGTTTAGCAACAATGATATCAACAATGCGTCCTGATATTGATAATATTGATGAATATGTACGTAATACAACAGCTAGAGCTTTTGCTGTTGTGGCATCAGCATTAGGTATACCATCATTATTGCCATTTTTAAAGGCTGTTTGTCGTTCAAAGAAATCATGGCAAGCTCGACATACCGGTATAAAGATTGTACAACAAATTGCTATATTGATGGGTTGTGCTATTTTGCCACATTTAAAATCATTAGTTGAAATTATTGAACATGGTCTTGTTGATGAACAACAAAAAGTACGTACAATTACAGCTTTAGGTATTGCTGCATTAGCTGAAGCTGCCACACCATACGGTATTGAGAGTTTTGATTCAGTTTTGAAACCATTATGGAAAGGTATACGTACACATCGTGGTAAAGGTTTAGCTGCATTTTTAAAAGCTATCGGCTATTTAATACCATTAATGGATGCTGAATATGCAAATTATTATACAAGAGAAGTAATGTTGATTTTAATACGTGAATTCCAATCACCCGATGAAGAAATGAAAAAAATTGTATTAAAAGTTGTTAAACAATGTTGTTCAACTGATGGTGTTGAACCGCAATATATAAAAGAAGAAATTCTACCACAATTTTTTAAACATTTTTGGAATCATCGTATGGCATTAGATCGACGTAATTATCGTCAATTAGTTGATACAACAGTTGAAATTGCAAATAAAGTTGGTGCATCTGAAATAATTAATCGTATTGTTGATGATTTAAAAGATGAAAATGAACAATATCGTAAAATGGTTATGGAAAGTATTGAGAAAATTATGGGTAATTTAGGTGCAGCTGATGTTGATTCACGTTTAGAAGAACAATTAATTGATGGTATATTATATGCATTCCAAGAACAAACAACTGAAGATGTTGTTATGTTGAATGGTTTTGGTACAATTGTTAATCAATTAGGTAAACGTGTTAAACCATATTTACCACAAATTTGTGGTACAATATTATGGCGTTTAAATAATAAATCAGCTAAAGTACGTCAACAGGCAGCTGATTTAATATCACGTATTGCTGTTGTTATGAAAACATGTCAAGAGGAGAAATTAATGGGCCATCTTGGTGTTGTTTTGTATGAATATTTAGGTGAAGAATATCCAGAAGTATTAGGTTCAATTCTGGGTGCATTAAAAGCTATAGTTAATGTTATTGGTATGACAAAAATGACACCACCTATTAAAGATTTATTACCACGATTAACGCCAATCTTAAAGAATCGTCATGAAAAAGTCCAAGAGAATTGTATAGATTTAGTTGGACGTATTGCTGATCGTGGTCCAGAATATGTTTCAGCACGTGAATGGATGCGTATCTGTTTTGAATTATTAGAATTATTAAAAGCACATAAAAAAGCAATTAGACGTGCCACAGTTAATACATTTGGTTATATAGCGAAAGCTATAGGTCCACATGATGTTTTGGCAACATTATTGAATAATTTAAAAGTACAAGAACGTCAAAATCGTGTTTGTACAACAGTTGCTATTGCTATTGTAGCTGAAACATGTTCACCATTTACTGTATTACCAGCATTAATGAATGAATATCGTGTTCCTGAATTGAATGTACAAAATGGTGTATTGAAATCATTATCATTTCTATTTGAATATATTGGTGAAATGGGTAAAGATTATATTTATGCTGTTGCACCATTATTAGAAGATGCATTAATGGATCGTGATCTAGTACATCGTCAAACTGCATGTGCTGCAATTAAACATATGGCATTAGGTGTTTATGGTTTTGGTTGTGAAGATGCATTGATACATTTATTAAATTATGTATGGCCGAATATATTTGAAACATCACCACATTTAGTACAAGCATTTATGGATGCTATTGAAGGAATGAGAGTTGCATTGGGACCTATAAAAATTTTACAATATACCTTACAAGGTCTTTTCCATCCAGCTAGAAAAGTAAGAGATGTCTATTGGAAAATTTACAATTCTCTATATATAGGTGGGCAAGATGCTCTAGTTGCTGGTTATCCAAGGATTGCTAATGATCCCAAAAATCAATATATCCGATATGAAATGGATTATGTATTGTAATTTTATTTTTTTAATATTAATTTATCTGTAATATGTTGATTTTCTGCTTATTGTAATAAGTAACGCACTTTTTTATGTAGAGAATTTCCAAAAAAAAAAAACTACAATTTTCAATAATAAATCAAAGTAAGTATATTTCTTCTGTTTTAAGATTATAAAAAAAAACAAAACACCTAAACGAGTCTTCTTATGATTATTTTAATTGAAACCATATCTTAACTTGAATAAAATCATCAATTTAACGTCGTTTATTTTTCTTTTTCTGCTGTTTTTTATGTTGGAATTGAGCTCTACCTTTAGGTGATGGTTCAACTTGGTTATCTCGCTCGTCTTGTTCTACAACTTTACTCGAAAAATCACTGAAAATTAACAATTTGTTTTTAATTTTAATTCAATTGAAATAAAAGTAGGGCATTACTATTGTTCAGCTTGTCCAGAAGTTGTTCCTTGAGAACCTTTAATAACTTCTCTGACACGACGGTCTCTTTTCTTCCTGTATCCAGCTCTTTCATATTTTGGTAACCAACGTTCTGGATCTGGTGCAATATTTGCATTGTAATTTTTTGGTAATTTACCTTTCTTATTTCTGTGTTTCTTCTTTTTCTCGATAGTACCATCCGATTTCGGGGTACTAGAAGAAGAAATTTTTTCTATTTCAAATACAAAAAAAAATTGATTAAAATTACCCCGGTTGTGATTCTTGTTTAGTTGTTGAACTTTTTTTACTACTAAATATTGGTGTTGTTGTTAATTGTAGTGTTTCTAAATCTATATCACTGGATAATTGTTCAATTGATGGTAATTTCTTACACAATTCTAATGCTCCTGATTTATCAAATTGTGATCGTGCTAATATTAATTGTGCAATAATTTTTTTATCATTCTTATTAACTTTCAATAATTCTTCTAAACAATTTGCAGCCACTTGAGGATGACCATTTCGAATGTGGAAATCAGCAGCTTGACGCCACATACTGGTCAAATTTACTTCTTCATTCTGAAATTGAATTAATTTTTAGATAGAAAAAAATTAATTACGGAAATATGTTAGAATCTCACTCGATTTTTCTGATACCATTCAACACTACGTTCGAATATTTTTAAAGCTTTCGCTTCATCACCTGATCCAAGATAGAGAGTTGTTAAAGCACCAACAATTCCAGGTTTGTAACTATTCTCATCTAAATTCTCTAAAACTTTACACGCTTCAACCTTATTACCCTAAAAACCAATCGTTTTGTGAATTATAATTTTCTTCTAATATTTTTCTAAAACTTACTTGCATTAAATGTAATTGTGCTATGCATAAATTTATATATAATTGATCCTGATTTGGTATAAATTTCTCCAATAATGCTATAGCATCTTTTGTATCGTCTCCTTTAATCAAATTCAATGCTTTCAAAACAATTGTAAAACATGCCAATTCGGGCCAACGTTTCTCAATATGCTTACAGATTCGTTCGCATTGTTCCGTTTGATGTATATAATAATTCAAAATTGCATTATTTAATGCAATATATTTACGTTGTTTTGATGATAATTTGAATAATAAACTATCATTTAATGCAACTTTCATTTTCTTCTTTGAATCAAATAGATTTTGATCTTTATTTATTGAAACAATATTATTGCTGGCTACTGCCATCAATGCAACATCTTCCAATTTAATTTTCAAATTTGTTGTATATAATTGATGTGCCTCTTTTACACGGCCTTGTTTTTGATAAACAAATGCCAATTGTATACGTATTAATGCTAATTCAATATCAATTTCTTCATCGGAAGCTTCCTCCTCTTCCAACATTTCACGGCACAGTTTCTCACATTGACGTAATTTCTTTTCAGCTTCAGTATATAAACCATATGCTACTAATAAGCATGCTTTATTGTAACATAATTCATATGTATTATCTCTTAAATCATCAATTTGATTACGTATTGATTCGTTTTGATCTAAATAGACCATTGTTGCACATAGATTTGTATGACGTTCGTCTTCATAATCGTCATTTGTATTTTTGATTATCTCACGATATAAATTCGTAGCCTGTTCGTAATTTTCTAAGCGATACAAGACTTGGGCTTTCAATTCTTTTGAGCGTGAATCTAAATTTTCTAGATTTTCCAAAATTTTCAACGCCTCTTCATGTTTATTAACTCGATAATAACAATAGGCTTTTTCGAATGGTATTTTACTGAAATAAATAAAAACAATCAAATTAGATATAATTGATATTCAATAAAAAAATGAACCTAGCGAAATTCGGATTTTTATTCAACAATTGTACGGCTTCTTCAAATTTCGATAATTCAATTAGACAAACGGTTTTATAATGGAAAGCCAAGCCTTCTTGTGGGGCTAAATTCAAGACTGTAAACAAGAAGTGAAAATTCAAGTTTTATTAACATATGGAATTTTATAGGTTAGGTTTTCTTACTTTTATTTGCTGTTTTAATCGCCCGATCATAATCACTATTTTGACCGAAACGATTCAATTCACCATAAAGTGTTGTTAATTGTTTCTTATCTCGTTCAGCTTTTTCGCTCATTTTAATTTTTTTATTCAATTTTCTCTTGAAATTGGAAAATTATTTGCTGTCACTTTAAAGTTGTCAAATAACAAATGACAGATTTATTAGAGATGGACAACAAATGACAGATTTATTAGAGATGGACAACAATAATCAATGATTAATTAGTCTGGGAATTTTTTATCTGAAAAAGTAGATCGATTGTCAATTCAACATAGAAAAAATTATTTTGCTATTTTTCTAATAATATCGATATTTCATTTGAACCAACCTCAAAACTTTTACGTCATCTATTTTCAAATATTGTCACTTTGTCAATTACAGTTATCTACAATATGTTTTACGTGTGAATTTTTTTAAATTTACCAATTAACGAATTAATAACATTTAAATAATGAAACACTATTGTGTAAAACGTAATTTCGATACAATCTAAAGAATATATTGACTTATATCAAAATATTGCTAACTGGTGAGGGGTGATTGGAATAAGAATTGGCGGGTAACTTGAATTTGACGCTATCAATCAGCTGACTTTATCATCAAATTACAACTGTGTCAAATAAAAAATAAAGAAAATGTTATCGAATAATAATTTAGAAGACGAAGACCCACTTGAAGGGTTTCAGAATTGTACTTTACAAATAAATACAGAAAATCGCCAATCATCCAATAAAGAATCACCATTATCAAATAATACAGATGATAACGGTAATAATAATAATAATATTAATAAAGCAAATTGGAGTAGCGATCTGATAACACCAATAACATCACTGCCTAATAAATGCAAGTATCCATTTATTTATTATTTATTTTTATTATTGATAAGAATCACTACTATGTCTTTATATACTGGTTTAATTTTATGTCCATCTTTACATAGTTGTAGTGAGTTTTAATATTTATTTTCATCAATTAATAATCTCTCTTTATTTGTAGTAAGTGAGACTTTATTTGTCAAAAAAAAAGAAGGCAATCAAAATGGTGAGAAAACAATTCAACAATCAACAATATGTTTGAATGAAGATCCACAAAATTATTTCACATTTCGTCAAAACGTTATTGTTAAAGCATTAAATGAATGTAAAAATGAGTTTCTTGATGAAAATTCCGATGGACCTCTTATTGAAGCTTTCCTATTAACATTGTAATTTTTTAATTTTTTCAACACCAAAAAATAAATGACCGCTATACTCATAAAATTATTTTTATAGAATAAGCAATTGGAATTCCGACAAAGAGCGCCTAATTCTTCTAACAACCAAAACTCTAGTCATTGTTAAATATGATTTTATTGCATTGAAACGATTAGGATACAAAAAAATCCCATTGGAAAAAATAGATGAAGTTATAATTGGCGATATGATTTATCCCACAGTTTCTTTGATTCCGTAAGTAGTCTCTGTTGTAAAATAATTAATTATAAGAAGAAAATAATGCGATTTAACAGCCACATAGATGGATTTCTTGATATTGTGGAGACTCATCTGTTTTCGAGATGGTTAAAAACTGGCAACAAATTTTATCAACCTAGGTTGGAAATTTTCTATAAAATCCTCTCGATTATTTTTCAAATTATCTCAATTTATATTTGTTCAATTTTTATTAGGAACCGTAACATGAAAGGTCTACGTTTGATTTGGAATCAAGGCAAATTGAATTTCACGAGTCAATGGAATCCGTTCAATGAAGATCTACCATTTTGTACATTAACATATCATCCACTGTATTTCCAAAATGAATTAATCGATGAAAATCTACGTAATTTATACAATTTGGAGATATTCTTTGCGAAATTACATCAATTATTACTGGAATTACCAAAAAATAATAACCATCAAATTTCAATTAATGAGAAAGATATAATTTTACAAAATTATATCGGAATTGGTTCAATTATTCATAATCGGAATTCTTTGGGCTTTTTTAAAGTACGTGGTAGATTTAGTTTTTAATTGATTTTATGATAAAAAAATAATTAAGTACAAAAATTTAATTGAATTGTTCACGTTTGATATGTTGAGCAAATGATGTTGGATCATCAATTAAATCTTCCCATATTTTATAATATTGTTGATTGGTTATATTTTTGGAAATATTACGGCTTTCCAAAAATCCTATCCAAGCCTGCAATTTTTTCAAATTGAATAATCATAATTTATAATAACAAATAAAATAATTATTTACATCATTATCTTGGACTGAAGTTTCCGGTACTTGGTTCCCATATTGGCCTTGCCAAAATATTTGTACAATATACAATAAATAATAATACGTATAAAACTTATCACCTTCAATACCTTGAAATGCAATTGTGTTCCTACTACAGCATTTCTGTTCAAAAATACTGAATTTATAATAATTTTCACCAGGAAATAACATATGATATAAATTATATGGATGGAATGTTGCCAAATCATCTATGTCTCGTGTATCTGCTACTGTTATATTCAAATTAATTAGGAATCTACCTAAATTGTAATCCTCACGATTATTATAAATTAAATTTGTTGTTCTACAACTCTGATTATTGTAGAATTTTTGGAATTTTTTTATACTACCATGACTTAATACATAACCAGCTTGACCCATATTATAAATAGTATTCCAATATTTTACAACATGTCCCAAATAATAACTATCATCAGGATTTAAGCCAATCAATAACATACGTAAATTTTCTAATATAACAAATGTATAATCGTATACAATTAAATACCATTTAAAATTATCAAATTTTAATAAATTATCACATAAAATCACCCATGAAGAATATAATTGATTGTTTCTTTTTAATGATAAACGTTTCAATTTATCAATCTCTAAATTGATTGTCTGAATTTGATTACAATTTTTAGCCCATGTCTTTTTAGCAGCTTCAACATTTCTCCAATTACGAACTAATATTACACATAAAATACTAACTTCATTGTATAAAAATATTGATTCTAAATTATAATTATCTTTTTTATAACGTATATTATCGAATAATAAGTGTTTTCTTGTTAAATTCTTCGACTGGAACCAAATTTCGTAATTTTCACGATTGAATACTCGTTTTATTGTGCTTATATGATTCGATTGATGAGGCTGCTGTTGTTGGAAAAATTTAATTACAATTGCACATATAATTCCACAAATTACACTAAAAATAAATAGAAATCTCTTGGAAAAATTAAACATTTCAAAATAAACAATAGGCCATAACCTGGAAAATAAAGTGAGGTTATAGTGAATACCTGTCAAATAGGAGAAATACTACCAATCGTTTTGGATTCAAATCAGCTCCTTTCTTTACTGAAATTCATTAGAAAAAATTGATAATTAATGAGAAAATATTTGAATTTTATTATAATAAAAAGAAAATTCAAATTGATTGGAACAGAGTTATAAAAAAAAAGGCAACTAGTGCTACAACGGCATGGTTTGGTAATAATAATAAGTTGGTACGTCTGTTTTTTATTACGTCGGAAGAAATTTGATTTTCTTTGAAGAAAATTTGAAGAAAATGGATGAATCAACTGCAAAAAATTCTGTAGTTTCCCCAGAAGCAACTTCACCAGTTTTGAGTAATGCATTTCGTCGAAATTACTTTATTCGTAACGAAAATACTGAACTTCCATCAATTTACAAGATGTTACAACAATATCTACGTAAAGAAATTCAATTATCACGTGATTTTTTTGAGAATTGTTATAAGAAATTCTCAAAACTGAAATTGCATCATGTGAAAAATCGTTGGTTATTATTGAAAATACGTGGTTTACTTGAATTTATATTGAAGCGACGTTTTGAATTCAATACAAAATTACAAGATGGCCGAATTTGTATTTTTGAAAATTGTACAAATGAAATTTTAACAAAAACAGATTTGGAGAATTTCTATCAACAGTTATTAAGTCGTCTCAATATTAAAATTGATAATCGAAA
Source organism: Stenodera caucasica (assembly GCA_037414795.1). Classification (NCBI taxonomy): domain Eukaryota; kingdom Metazoa; phylum Arthropoda; class Insecta; order Coleoptera; family Meloidae; genus Stenodera; species Stenodera caucasica. Next base: position 196,454 of record JAZBGZ010000012.1, read on the forward strand.
TGAATTAGTTCGATTTTTACAAAAATTGAATACTAACAATTATGATCCAGAGAATCGTTGGCTTGTATTGAAAATTAAAGGACTTTTAAAATATATTTTGAGCAAACGCTCTAATTTCATGAAAAGTTTAAGTCATGAAGAAATCACAATTTTGATGGAAGATGAAGAGATGCTAAATCAAAATAATAGTCTCATCAAAAAAACTGATGAAACTGTAAACAATGATTTACCGTCAAGCATTTTAACAAATGATAATTTCCAAACAATTGAAACCGGCAATAATAATGAGAATAATAGTGGAATGGAGATTGATAACGAAATATTCCATAATATGGGTAGTCTACCTGAATTGAAAGTAACAAATAATGATATTGAAATATCGGAAAATAGTTTAGTTTTAACAAAACAGGAAAATTCAGAAGATTTATTCGATACCGAAAATCTACATGAAGAATCCGAAAAAAATTTCCAGTTACTGAAAGAGTGCGTTTTTAAAATTCCATCATCATCAACATCAATGAACAAAATCGATGGTGTTTTACAAATTCATGTTAATGTCGAGAAAAATTATCAACAAATAACGCAATTGAAATCCGACGTCCTTACCGATTGCTTGAGCGAAACTCAAACTTTAAAAGAAACAAATGATTTTTTAACAAGGGAAGATATATTTGAGAGAATGTCCGCTATCAAAAGCGTAGAACAATCAAATGAATTAATTGAAGAAAGCTGTGGAGATTGTAAAAATATGTTGACGGAATTTATTGATAGTTTCCAACAATTATGTAATGATCTCGATAATGATAATGGAATCGCTAATTTCAGTATAATGACTGACGATATTACACAAATTTATGATAGTGAAAATTCGAGAATTATACAAGAAGTTGTGGATCGATTCAAGATCGAAATCAAAAACGAACCATCGCCAATTTTCAATGATACCGCTCTAAATCATTTCGGATTAGGATAAATTTTCATTTTTCTTTTGTCCTTCCTTGTCAGGAATTGTTAATTTTTGTTATTTGTTCGACAATTGAAGTCTATAGAGTTTGAATTAAATTTACATAAATAAATTGATGTCTTTTCCATATTAAAGAGAATTCTTTCGTTGAATTGAAAAAAAACAACCTTTAAAAGTAAATGATTATTATCATAAATTGAAGATTTCTATTCATCAATTCTTGTAAGTATTTTTGTATTTTAAAATCATATTACGGGGGTGTTGTGAAATATGTGCCAAGTGGGGGTGGCAAAAAAAAGACCATCAAGAGAGATAGAAATATAGAGCAGTGTTACCGTATTCCTTCAATTGGAGTCGCGACGCTGACGACGACACCAGAGTTGTTATCAACAAACTGAGTGGCGGACATAACGCTCAGGTAAGCTCCGAAGACGCATCCACCATTTTACTATCTTACTATCTTAATAAATACATATTTATATGAAATTATTTGTTAAAATCATTTTAGAATGTTGGCGTGTTGGTTGCTGTTCGCTATTTTATCTCTATCGAATGCTTTCATGGTAACAACGGTGAATGCAAGGGATAGTTGGCAAAAACCTGGATGTCATAAAGTTGGTGAGTTTTTCGTCAATTTTTTTATATTTAAATATTACATTTATTTTTTTCTAATAATAATCAATTAATTAGGCCATACACGCAAAATTAGCATCCCCGATTGTGTTGAATTCCACATGACAACGAATGCATGTCGTGGTTTTTGTGAAAGTTGGGCAGTACCATCCGGTCCAAAAGCAACTCCAAATCAACCTGTTACGTCAGTTGGACAATGTTGTAATATAATGGAAACTGAACCGTTCGAGGCTAGAGTTTTATGCGTTGATGGTGTACGAACATTAACATTTAAATCGGCTGTTAGTTGCGCTTGTTATCATTGCAAGAAAGATTGAATATTTAATAATGGAAGAATTTATACTCAGGATAGTAAATTTTTCTTCCTTTGTTAGTCCCCTTCCTTGGAATGTACATTAATATTATTATTATTATTATTATTATTATTATTATTATTATTATTATTATTAATAGTTATTAGACTTATTGTAAATATTATACTGACTGACTAGTAAAATTCAAAAATTAAATGTTTCTTTCTAAAATAGAATAGTTTAATTCAACTGAATTAAAATCCCAACTAGTTCATTAAAAATTAGCCAATTTTTTGCGTACGGGATCGCATTACTCCAAACTAGCTCAATTTAAAATATGTATTTCCTAGTAATGATGAATGGAAATAGCGTGTTTTAATTAACACGAATTGTCTCCCTAAATAATAAAGGTAAAAAATTAGGTGTGACCATCAGATTATGTCCCAGAAGGATTGGAATTCGTTAGGAAAATGGAATAGGTATCGTTCAACGTATCGAACAAAGCTGAAAGAAATCTTTCTACCGAAGTAACGCGAATCTTATTTATAATTTATGCCACTCCACGCTACATTGATAGCACCAAGATTGAAAGGTGTTTCAATTTTCCCATATTGCGGCATCACAACAACAATTTCGGATCATTTATTTTCAATTAAATTGGATTAAAAACAATAAATTTTTTGCTTTTCGCTTCACATAATCTGCATAATTATCGACGAAATTTTAGGTGGGATAGCGTAAATACCTATATTGTGTTCCAAGATTTTTGGACACATGCACAAGAGTTGATCGGTCTCAATTAGAATTTGATGAGATTAATTGAATTTCAATCAATTTAATTAACAGGTCGCTAAAGTTTAATCTTTAGACAATCTTTGGGGAATTTTGCAAATTTAAGTAAAATTTTTTTTTTGTTTTGTGAAGCGGTCAATTAAAAGACCATCTCCGGTCGTGGTGAATGAATGAGAAAATAATTCGAAATATTATTTCATCAATCGACTTCAATTCAGTCATTGTGAATCCCTATTGACATTTAGTCAACATTAAAGGATCAAGGGAAATAATAGAAGTTGATGGTTGCAAATGAAATAAATAATTTATTTAGTAATTTTTACTAATTGTGAACCATTTACAATCCAGTCCAATATTGATCAATAAATGTTCAACATATACGAATCTATTTATTTATGTTAATAATCGAAAATTGAATTAGAAAATTGTTTTACATTAATTGATTCGGAAACCTAATGAACCTGGATGGGAACGTTGCGGTCTATAACGTAAACCTTCGCAACTCGTGTCCGATGATGAGCAGAGCTGACATTTACAGCCGGCGGCCTCCAAATATTCGTAACGTGCCGTTGATGGTGAGGCACCCTCTTCGCAATGTCGCAATGTTACAACGCTGCGATTACGGCCGTAATGGACGCATACGGGATGATTTGATTTTTTGTAAGGGAAACGCCAGTCGGAAATCTACAACAAACAAACAAACAAACAAACAAACAAACAAACAATGGGGCCCGTTCAATCGAAAATGTACTCGTAGACTCTAGTCTATCGAATGTCCACATCAGTGGTTCTATGAGAATTACTATAAAAATCTAATAAAATTAGAGAAATTACCCGGCACATCCGCCAAAATCAAACATTACGATCATTGTGAATTATCGAATACGAATCAAATTTTCATTTAAGCAATTATTCCTGCAATAAACGATAAATCATCGAGAAATCCAGCCACCACTAATTTCGAGTGACGTACGGTAATGAGGATCATGTTGTTAAATGTAAATGACAACAAGATGTTCCGGATTAATTTGTACGAAAGTTAGATGACAGTCCGATTCTTTTGTCGAAATTTCAATGAATCCAATTTTATTGTTGTTGTTGTTTTTATATTTTTTAGGATAATTTATAGAAAATTGGGCCAATTTGATTGAAATTTCCAATTAAATTTCCATATGATTTATTTCGGATGAAAATTGGTTTTTACCTCATTGGAATCGCATCGGCCCCAACATGCCATTACTGATAATGTGTCCCAACATTGTTTACCGTTCTCGTCGGTTTGGGTGACACGGTACGTATATAAACGACGATGGCATTCAATTGTACCGGAAGCATCCAGCGGTTCCAAACCAGCGTCGATTATACTTTGACCGTTCGAATCGCCTGTTATTATTAATGTTATCAAAAATAAATAATTCATTGAATTTAGCATTATGGTCTTGTAAGGTGATGAACTGGAACAATACAAAAATTGAACATTAAATATTGTAATTTCGTTCAAGTGATTATGAAGCGCTGTATTAAAATCGAATACATCAGAAATAATTCGCTAAATTTCATCTCTAATTGCGAACCTTTAAATAATTGAATTATGCAACTAACTTATAATAATTTATTCAATTACTAATTAATTTGATTGTTCAAAAGTGGATAATTTATAATATTGCGCTCGCCCGGCGCATCCACCAAAATACATACCGCGATATTATGCTTTTATTCGAAAAGCATCCATTAAAATTGATAATTTTCAATTGAAAACAATAAATAAGTATGATTCTAGATTGAGCAATTCGCTAAAATGTTTCGAATTCTAATAATTGGCAAATGATTGAAAGTAAATCAAAAAATTATGGTCGGTCGATTTTGTCCGGATATTATAAATTTTGAATGAAAGCGTTGGCGAAAATTGGAAAACTCACCTGTTGTTGGTTTTTGATGTGCAATTCTCACTTTGCCCACACAATAAATGAATTTTCCGGGGCGGCCCCGGTTGTGTTTTTATAATAACGACACAACTACAGCAAGTATCTGTTTTAATAAAAGTTCTCATTATAGCCCACCGTCAACCCCTCTATTAGGGGCGTGTATTATCGGAAAGCGCAAGCGCTTCAAATGTTTAAAAAAATAATAATAATTAAATAATAATAATTTAGCATGAATTCATTTAAACTAGGTTGCTTTGAAAGTTTGGGAAATTTTTGACTTTTAATGACAATTTTTTGATAGAAACTTGCAAATTGATCAAAATTATTTGTGTTTAACATTAGTATGGTTGTTCTATTGACGAAAATATTGCGGGAAGTTTAGAAAAAATGCTAGAGCCGAAACAATGTATCAGTTTCGAAACAATGCAGACTTTTTCGAAATTCCAAGAAAACAATCAATTATGTGACGCTGCGATCATTTTAGATGATTCAACTGAATTGCCAGTACATCGAGTGATTTTGTGCGGCTGTAGTCAATATTTTAGGTCATTTATTCAAACAAAAAAATTATTAATAAAATAGACAGATATTTTAATAAAATTTGAAATCAAATTTTAGAACTGCATTTACGACAACTTTACATAAGTCGAACGAAACCAAACTAGAAATTCCTGGTGTGAAAGCTGAAGTTATGTTATTATTATTGAAATATATCTATCTGAGACAACTGGAATTGACAAAAGAGAACATTTTCGATGTTTTGATAACAGCCGATTATTTAAGTTTATTGAATGTTTTAACATTGTCTTATCAATTTTTAACAGATATGTTGACATCGACGAATTGTATTGGAATTTTTCTATTCGCTCGCAATCATTCGTTTCAAGGTTTAATTGATAATTGCTGGAAATTTATAATGAAGAATTTCATACAAGTCTCACAAGATAGTTTAGAATTGTTGGAATTAACATTGGACGATTTCAAAACAATAATAATCGACGATAATTTGAATGTGAAAAGTGAAGAGTCTGTATGGGAGACTGTGATAAAATGGATCAATTTCGATGCTGATCAACGTAAAAAGCATATTGTTATTTTAATGAAATGTATACGATTGGGCTTATTGGAAACGCAATTTTTCATGGAAAATGTTAAAGATCATCCTTATGTCACCGGATGCGAAGAGACACGTCCTATTGTTATAGAAACATTGAAATTTCTCTACGATCTCGAACGAATCATGCACAAGTATCCCAAAATTAAATTACAGTCTATTCCAGAAAGATGACCATCAATTTAATCCTTCTGGAACAGGCTCTAATAATAATAATAATTATCGATTAAAATGTGATAATTAACAGAAATGGGGAGGTTTTAACGCCGGAAATCGCCCGTCCTCGTTTACCACATGAAGTATTATTCGCAATTGGGGGTTGGAGTGGTGGTTCGCCAACAAATATTATTGAAACATACGATACACGAGCTGATCGTTGGATACGTATTGAGAATGTGGATCCATCTGGACCAAGAGCTTATCATGGTACATGCGTTATCAATTCGAATATTTATATAATTGGCGGTTTCGATGGTATGGATTATTTTAATTCATGTCGATGTTTCGATCCAGTTACGAAACAATGGAAAGAAGTATCACCGATGCATTCGAAACGTTGTTATGTTAGTACAACTGTTTTAGATGAATTCATTTATGCAATGGGCGGTTATGATGGACATCATCGACAAAATACTGCCGAAAAATATGATTATCAAACAAATCAATGGTCGTTGATTGCATCGATGAATATGCAACGATCGGATGCTAGTGCCTGCACACTTAATCGTAAGTTGAATTCGAAATTTTCTTCAATTCCATTCTCCTATAAAATTATCTAACTATTTGTTTATCATTCAATAGTTATTTTGAAATTTACGGTCGAAATTAATTAAATAATATTCCAAATTATTAATTTATTATCCTATAAGTATTTGTATTTTAGGAAGCCATTTCCAGTTTCAGTAATTATAAAGTACTACTAAAAGACATAGAAAATTTGAATCTTGTATGAAACATCCTGTATAAATATGTGTAGGCTTTTTAGGTTGGGGGAATCTCAAAATAATCCTAATTATCCAACGCAAAATCTTATTAATAAATAATTAATAGAAGTACGATTAGAGATCTCGAATTGACATATCTGCAAGAGTTGTTCGTTTATTTCTGTTTTGTTTGAGGAAATTTGCAAGTGTATGAAATGATTGTTAAAATTTTAATTCTTGTAGATTTGATAGTTTCAAGAAGATGAGAAAGTTTGAATTTTATGAATTATTAAATATTTCAACAAGACTTTCAACTATGATTGCTTCTTCTAGTTTTTTACAAAAATAAAATAGGAATAGTGGAAATTTGATTATCTTTAATTTAAGTTTTCATTAAAAGATCTTCTTTTGATTGATTTCATCTCACCAACTAGTTTTATTCGATAGGGAAATATAATTAATTATTATCTACTAAATATTTTACATGATGCTAAGCCTCTTCAGATCTGGAATTGAGTGTAGATGAAAGCTTCTGTATTTACTCAAAGTTCACATTTTGAACATATATATTATGGATTTAAATCTGAAACTTCTCCATTAAACATCCAGATTCGCAACAGGTCTCCAATTATTTATTTTTTTTCGAAAACTCTAACAAAATCAAACTATTATTATTGGCCCATTAAACGTTATAATATGTGACATTATTTCAAAATAATCTCACTTTGACGTTAATTATTGAAAAAAAAACATTTATTTTTGTTCGACTTCACATAGAAGTTAATCGCTGCAATTCATCAAATAGTTGAAAATAATTAGAGATGGGATTATAGATCGACTTGAATTGTTTATCGTTTTTTATTTTTTATTTTTTTTTTCAGAAAAAATTTACATTACTGGTGGTTTTAATGGTCAAGAATGTTTGAATACGGCTGAATATTATGATCCTGAAACAAATCAATGGACAACAATATCAGCAATGCGTTCAAGACGTTCAGGTGTATCATGTATTTCGTATCATGGTTATGTTTATGTTATTGGTGGTTTCAATGGTATATCGAGAATGTGTAGTGGTGAAAAATATAATCCACAATCAAATCAATGGTCACCAATACCGGATATGTATAATCCACGTAGTAATTTTGCTATAGAAATTATTGATGATATGATATTTACAATTGGTGGTTTTAATGGTGTCACAACAATTTACCATGTTGAATGTTATGATGATAAAACAAATGAATGGTATGAAGCAACAGATATGAATATATATCGTTCAGCATTATCAGCATGTGTGGTTGATGATTTATCCAATATTAATGATTATATACATAAGCATAGAGATCGTTTAATGGAGGAAAAACGACAAAAAATGATTGCTATTGAAAATCAAAGACATAGTAGTAATAATAATAATAATAATAGTCAACCACCAAATCCGCCAAATTTACCAGAAAATTTAATCACAGTAGCCCATGCTAATATACAACAATTGAATATTTTACAACAATTGAATAATAATAATAATAATAATAACAATAGTGATATTGATGAAGATAATAATGATAATAACAATAATGAGGAGCAACAAAATCAGGAAATATTGATGGATATTGATGAAAACGATTTGGATATTTGAATATTTTCTATAATTGTAATTTTAGACTACACTAAATAAACATTTCCGCAACTCATCCAAGTCCCTTTCTTATTAGCCTTATTAATTACAAAAAGGGTCAAGTAATTTATCAACAAAACATATAAAATTTCATTAGATTAGAGTCTGTTCGAGAAAGATGTGCATTATTATAGTAGACGTTACCAATATCAACGATAGATTGTTATCATAGCAACAATTATGCAGTTGCAAAGCGTATTATTTGGCAATTATATCATTGGATTTTACTTTGCGAATAGATATTTCATTTACAACATTATTTTCAATATACCTATTATGAGTTACGCCACTGGTCTAGTTCTGTGTTGTTAAAATAAAGTTAATGAAAGGAGCAAATAACCCTTTCCAGAAAATCTTCTAAATTAATTAAAACCAAAGGTCTCTAACTAGCGACAGTAACATCGATCAAAAGACGACAATTTCCATTGAATAAAACTTGGAAGTTTTCGTACGTATTTAACAGAAAATTTTTGCGATTATTGTAATTTTCCAATAAAAATTAATTATAAATAATAATAAATAATAATAATAATAATAATAGCGGTAGAAGTAACCAAAACAGGTGAATAATTCTCTTTCGAGATACAGTCGTCTTTAAGACGCCTTTTGTATCGTTTCCATTACCAACTTGATACATATTCATGAGATGGAAAATATTTAGTCAAATTCTCTATAAACCTTGATCTCGATTCTAGTCTTGAACTGATCTCTTTTCTAACAAGCTGGTAATTATTCACCCGTAAAATAACGAATTTATCAAATATTGACATATTATTTAAAAATTCGCGTGCAAATTTGTGAACATCGCTAATATTTGTATATGACAGATGAGCTTTCCATCGCCAATTTTCTATTTTGTTCAAAGAGGATACATTTCTGCTTTAATTTTTTATTTTTATGCGCGAATTACAAAATAATATTTACTCTCTCGACTTTCTAATAGGTACCTACCAGAAAAGTAGGTGCCTATTTTTGTACAAAAATGACCTATTGTGAAGATGATCGAGATCCGGATCAAGATCGCTGCCTTCACCGAATAAGACAAATACGTCATATGACATATGAAATTGTGTAAAAATTAACGATGTGTTGTATTTTTGGAAGATTTTATTTATCAAACTGGTTCCGGATCTGACATTTTAAGTGTATAAACAACAGCATCCGTACATCGCGCCCATATCTCAGAATTGTCTTGATTATGATCTTTCACTGTTGTTGCTGTTGTTGATGTTGTTCTTAATCTTGTACCGTTATCACCACCATCAACATCACCAAATATACGCAACAACCATGTAACAACTGTGAATGTTGTCGCATTTACCGGAAATGCCCGTATGACAGTTGGTGCAACACCACGAAATAAACATTGATAACCATCACTTTTTACACTTTTTATCAAACAATCAAATGAATTCTTATAAAGATTGACACCATCATGACCATCAAATTGCATACGTGTTTTGATAACATCAATCGGATAACAACATAGCCATGACAATATACCAGCAATACCACCAGCGAATATCATCATTGGTGTTGATGTTTCTTTTTTGTTATGTTCAATTCTAGTTATATATTCATAAGTGAGAAAATACACTCCAAATGATGGCACATCCCTTATACAGGTCATATTGAAGCCGCGAAACAAGCCACGTATTCCATTCTCATTCCTATAAATTCGTTTTATACAATTCAACAGTTTTCTCTCATCTGTACCTTCTGCCATTTGTAAACGTAATTTAGTTAATTCCATTGGACTACAAAAGATTGATTGACATAAACCAGCAGCTGAGCCAGCCAAAAAAACACTCATTAAACTATTCGAATCTGATAGATGTCTCATTGTATTACCATAAACACCAAAAACAATTGCATTTATACCGGCTATACTCAATAAAGGGCTAGATAGACCTTTGAAAAGACCACGAACACCTTCCTGTTTTAATATCGTTGTCAAACAATGGAAAGTACCATGGTATTGTAACGTTTTTTGCGTTTGTAAATGAACTTTAACCGTATCAAAAGGATGGCCGACAGCTATACCAGCACTACCTAGAATGTCAGCATTTCAATTGATAAAGATGAGGATGGATGTGGTGGAACTAACCTCCAATACAACCAGCTATAAAATCAAGAGCCATTCCAAGGACTTTCGATATGATAAACGTCAACGAAAATATGCACTTCCAACAAGTCTTCTGTCTGATTCAACTGCAATAGACACATCTACCACGGCAACGTTACTAATATGCATTGCATCACCACAACAACCAGTGACGTACTTCAATAATATCAATTTCAAACAATCTCAGACGATTACCCAATCTACACCACTGGTTGTTATTATTTTTTATCGTCCTAATTAAAGAACATGTCAAAGACGCAGGAGGTGATCATTTTTTTATTACAAATTTTCAACAATAATTTTTATGTGATAATGATAAAACAGTTGAAGCCTGCCCCCTTTATTTTTGTCGAGGCGCCCGCGTTTTTGATATGTAGGTACTGTACTGTAGCCTGTACATCTCGTGATAACGTTGCCGTGGAGTACTTACATGCATATTACATAAAAAAAGACATACAATTAAAAGAAATATCGTCACACATAAAATTGTTGCAATTTTTTTCGTCGCAAAAGACTTGAGAAATTGTACTGAAGGACAACAGCTAGTGGACATCGATTTTGTTAAGTTCGAAAGGTCAATTTTTCGATAAGATTTACACAAGAGGTTATCGAAAAATTTAACAAATACTGGAAAAAACTACTAAATGAAATATCATTTTTGAAATTGATTGCGGAATCTCGATCGATTTCGCTCGATATATCGACTGTAAATCGAACATAAACTAATCAAATGATTAGATACGAAAATTGCGTTTTTTGTCCTGTTAGAAGCCCTATCTGGGCCGTTTTATAGAGACGGCCGGCCCTACATCGAGATCGTGACGGATTTTTCCACAATATTCTGTTCCAATTATATAAAAACTTTGTAAATATCAACAATATAATTTATGAGAAAACAAACGATAAAAATATTCAACATAACAATAAAAATTGTAGTAGATTTGAATTTAATAGCGCGAAAATGGTGGCGTCGCGACGCCACCACTCGAGACGCCTCAATATACTCGTGACTATAAATGGCTGATCAGCTGATTACGTCAAAACATCGTCGTCGTCGTCTCGAATTCATTCCATTCAATTAAAACTAAATTAGAAGCAATTGTTTAAAGATGGATTTTTTGAAAGTGAATAACAGTGGAAATTTACCGAGTTCACCATCAAATTCCTTTATGGCCGATGAAGTTGCCTCAATTTGCCCATTAATAACCCCATCACCACCTACCAATGATTTAATCAACCCATTGCCAGAACCAACAGGGCCGAATTTTACAATTGGTGAGGAATTAGCGACACGACTACAACAAGCCACAGGTAAAAATATCGCTTGTATATCAAAAATTATTTTGCTTGATATTCAGAAAAATTCTTCGATTTTTGTCCGATAATAGATGACGATAAAGGTGCAGATTCGGCATCATCAAGTAGTTCCGCTTTAGCTGAGCCGGCTTGTGCCCAACTTTTACACCGAAACACCTACCATCATATTACGAAAAATGAAGATACAGTCGCTGAGGTGAGTTTTCGGTTGATTTTCGAATTGTCAAATTGGTAATTTGTATTAATTTCAGGAAACTAACGGTAAAGTCCAGCCGTTACAATTGACTTTCAGAAATCCGCCAGAAAATTATTTTTTCATGTCTTGGAATTGGCCATTAATACGTAAAATCTCATTATGGCTATTTTTGTCTGGTTTAATCGCAATGTTGGCATTAGTGATTGCGATGATTGTACAATTACCGAAAAAGTGTAATCCAGAAACCGAATGGTATCAAGGTAGTGTGATGTATGAAATTTTTCCAGGCAGTTTTCACGACTCAAATAACGATATGATTGGTGATTTTAAAGGAATTTCCAAAAAAATCAACTACTTGAAATCGTTAAATATCAAAATTGTACGTCTAAATTCGATATTCACATCATCTGGATCATATCCGGAACATTACCGTAATATAACAAGTCTAATAGAGATCGCCCCAAATTTGGGTGATGTTGATGATTTCGTATTGTTGGCGAAACGCCTACATTCGCAAAATATTTCATTAATTCTGGATTTACCTTTATATCCGCTCTTGAAAGAATTGACAATTAGTCGGAAATTCATCGATTTGAACTCGAATCAGACCAATCAGGAACCATCAGTTGAATTTTTAAAATCATCAACGGATGATCCAGTCGAGGATGCTCTGATTTATTGGATACAAAATGGCGTTGATGGTTTCTATTTAAAAGGTTTGGAAAATTTCATCGATGATCCGAATTTTGCATTATCGTTAAGACGTTGGAAACGGCTATTGGGCCCGAATCGTCCGATTATCGTTAGTGAGGCATTAATCAATAATTGTCCAAAATCGAACATCAATATCGTTTTGAATAATGTCGATTTGGTTGATGTACGTTTGGTGATAGAGAAAGGTGAGAAAATGGTTAGTCAACAATTGAAGAATTTGATGAACGGCACGTTATTTTCGCGTCCTGGAACGCCGTGGATTTTATGGAGTTTAGGCGACGACAACACGACAAGATTAGCAAATATTCTGCCATACAGTAATGCAACATTGGGCGCTACTTTACTCCAATTAATGTTGCCAGGAACTCCATCAATTTTCTATGGTAATGAAATCGGCTTGAAGCAAATCTACGATCCGAATGATGAACGCAAAGATGTTGAACATTTACATCAATTGGCTGCTATGTTATGGGAAAATCACGACAAATTCACAGTATTACCGTGGATGTATGGTGAGAAGACAACAACGAATTTCGAACAAATTGATTTGATCAGGAAAATGATCAAACTACGCCGGGAATCACCATCGATTTATGTCAATTCAGTTTATAAGGATTACGAGAATCGGGCTAATGCAGAAGTGAAATATTCACGTGGTGATTTATTGGTGATACAACGTTGGTATCCGAGACGGAAATCGTTTGTTGTCGCTTCAAATTTGGGAAATAATCAAATAACAGCCGATTTATCGACATTATTGTATAGTGGAGTGATCATGATTGGACCAAAAAATGATCAATCCAGTATTGTTTCATTCAAAGAAATCGCATTATGGCCTGGAGAATCTGTTGTTATTTCACTAGATTAGAATTGAAAGCATTGGAAAGTT
>JAZBGZ010000013.1:8732-58207 GCA_037414795.1 Stenodera caucasica
AATGAAATTCTCCATAGGGTTTTGTCAGAAACACTAATATTTCGAACACGTTACGATGTCAAACACATCAATCTTTTTAACCCATATAAAGTCAAACTGTCATAAAAACACAGTTGTATTTGATAACGCGCAATTTCTCAAATAATATAAAAGGAACGAGTGATATAGCATAAAATTTTAAAGAAAAAATGTATACATATCAAGTATACAAGTAATCATATTCTTTACGATAGACGATCTCGACTTTGATCTTGTATTATAATTATGCTGTACAATCCTCCATTTAGAATAATTTCTTGTTGGTTTATACAGAGCTGAATAATAAAGTGCTATATAAACTCTCACGCATATAAAAAATTTCAGATATATAAATGTCTTTCTAGAACTACATACATTGGAAATGTGCAAATCGTGACCGAAATATATGATGAAGCCTTGGTGAATTTGACACCTGCGACCAGATCAATCTAACCAACACTTCTACTATGTTGCATAACAGAACCACGTTGGAATGCACCACATTCACCAACTTATGATTGATGTACCCACGGCACTAGTTATATAACATTCGTTTTTTGGTTTAATAATTCATATATGTAGGTATATCATTATTAATAACTTTCGACTAAAACTGCTAAATAAAGTTTTGGATTATTCCACTCTCTATCTCTGGTTGATTCACAGACGTTCGTTCATATTCCATCATTTTTTATTGCAGATTTATTGTTGATGCAAATCACTTGTCGTGATTTATACGGAAATAAATTCAAATGTCTTGTATAACGTTTCGATTAATTTAAAAATAGTTTTAATAATTTTATAATTCAGACTGCGTCAAAGATTAGGTCGTTTCATTGTTCATTTCTTTATAAAGTCCTAAGAAAACAAAGTGAATAGTCAAGTGTAAAAGTAATTTTACTCATTTAATATTGAAAGTATTATTGAGTTGTTGGAGCCGAATGGAACATCTCTACATAGATATATTAATTTTAAATCCTCCTAATGATAATTTCTCGAAATCTATTATTACGTATTCAAACTAGTATTTTAATATCGTTTCCTTTTTAAAAATATCTCCTATTGAACACGACAAACAATCTGTTAATTACAATAAAAAACCCACAAATTTCAAATCTAATTTAGCTCTATTGTAATATACAAATTTCATGTAATCGAGATGTGCTAACCCCAATTTGTTGGTTGAAAAGAAGGGTAGAATTAATAAATGTCCCATTGAAATGAATTTATAATTTTTGAATATGATTGTTGTTGAAAATATAAGACCAATCGATATTGACCAATGACACCCAATTCAAATTAATAATAAATATTAATATTAATAAAAGAGTAAATGAAAGGAGTGCTTTCAACAATTCGAATTAACACCCAAAAATTATACATAACAATCTTTTTAACAATAAAACAGAAAGTGACCGATCTTAATAATATTCCATGCAAATTTTTTATAGAAATAGGGAAAACAAGATAATTTGCTGTATGATATGTGGGTCGTGATTATGGTAACGGAAATGTATAGCTTTTGGCTAATATCCTTCAGGACATTTGGAATAAAGACGGTATTATTGTTGGTTTTTTGCAAGATAATATTTATTTAATTATACGTTTCGATATTTTTTGCCCGTAATACCATATGATATTAAATATAGAGCTGACTTTCATTCAAGTTGGAGTATATTATTATAAGAATCTAGAGGGTGGTTTTTATTATTAGAATTTCATGCGCACATAAATTTGTGAATGAAATATCTAAAGTACCCAAGA
Source organism: Stenodera caucasica (assembly GCA_037414795.1). Taxonomy (NCBI): domain Eukaryota; kingdom Metazoa; phylum Arthropoda; class Insecta; order Coleoptera; family Meloidae; genus Stenodera; species Stenodera caucasica. The sequence goes on from JAZBGZ010000013.1 coordinate 10,515, forward strand.
CTAAGAATAAAATAAAAAAAATTCTTGAAGAAAATAGCAGGAAGAAATATTATTGTAAATTGTATCCGGATATATTTAGAAATTTTAATAGTTCGAAGTTGTTGAAAGTAATTGTATCAACAAGGGGCCGGGGCCATCTGAAGAGTATTGTACAGATTACGATGGCAACAACGCAACGAATAATGAACCAGTAGGAATAATAATCTTCTACATTAATTATATCTGAACTGTTGACCAACGGTATTAAAATGGAATATAACCGGATAATGAACTAATCTGTTTACTTAATATTGCACGGTGTTAAGTCCGTTGATGCGGCCACACTATAGTATACTTACTGGTCGTGATACGGTCTAGTTACAAGAATGTTTAAGTGGTTGATTTTAGTCAAGGGAGGACAATACTCACACCCCAAATACACTCCTATACGCCTCTATCATTACGAATTCTACATCCCTACTGCATCAAGCGGTCGTCAAACATTGTGCCCCATTGCTCGACTGAATCCCACTAGATTTAAATAATAAATGATTTTCGACCTAGTGTATTTCGAAACAGGTTACACATTACACTCTTTACAGATACAACCAAAAATATACACCATAAAGTCCGTACAATAAAAACATTTTATTACTTATTTCATTTCACACAATAACATCATCACATTTTCCACTTTTCAATAACAAAATGGACAAATTTATTCCATCAAAATATTCCAATTATTTTTGATTTATAACAATAATAACAAAAAAAACGAATCGTCAATTAAATATTTCATTTATCTTACGGTAAATCTTGGAAATTAGAAAACAACCTAATCTATCTTTTGTGTCTAAGTAATATTTCATAAAATCGCAATCATCAATAGTACAACACCAAGAACCTCAAATAATAGAGCCCAACAAATGATAAAAGAAATAACAATAATTCTTGGTAATAACCTGGCAACAATAGAGGGAAATAATGTCTTCTATAAAAATCATTTTAAAATGAATAGAAAATCAAATTGTATCTCCGACATTAAATCAATAGGCAACAATTTTTTCATCAGAAAAATCTGATTTTCTCTTAATTCAATTCGAAGCTAATATCATATTTAATCTAAGATATTTTTATTTTTACGGAAATATTGCCGGAATAGTCCGGATCAATCATAAACTTATGCATAAATAATTCTCACCTTCATTTCTAGTTTTTGTTATAAGAGTGAATTGTCAGAAAATTTCCATAAAGCTACTTCAAAAAATTCATGAATTCTCTATTCTAATGGTCGCCGCTCACACACAGATCTGTTCGTACAATTTCGTCGTGTTTTCAAATTGTAATGTTACTATAGATAGGAGCGTGGATTATATATAAAATTGTCGACACGTGCGCCTTTATTTGTTAATGTGTGTGGATCTTTTAGCTCGTACACCCGAATATTTTCTATTTTGAACTTTATTTATAGTTAAAATGAAACTTTTAATTATCTGTGGAAAATTACGTGTGCATTTTTGAGTAGTCATGTTTGAAATTGATTTTTTTCCTCTTCTGCCAAGTATCTATATGTTTGTGTTTATTTGGAGAAATTAAGAGAAGTAAATAATGTTTATTTATAAGTACATATAATAAATTTTTTTGGTTTATTTAGTTGTAAATAACAATTCGATTGTGTCATTCAACAAAATTAATGAAATAAATCAACATAACGCATTGAATAAAGAAGAAAAAATTACGACAAACTTAAATATTCCTTAATATAAATTTATTTGGATGAAAACAATAAAGCGACATTGAAGGTCTTGGGAACTCTCAAATTACAGGAGTTTGGGAATGGCCTCGTAACATTCTAGACACCCGGACAATCTAAATAAATATGTTATAAGTATTACAAGGGACTTGTCATAAAACACGAACATATAAAGAATTAACTTCACTGTACATTCGTGCATTTGTCTTATTTTTGTAGAGAGAAAATACATAAAACAAAGACAAACGATTCACATCTATACGAGGCAAAATGCAAAAAAATAAAAACAAAAACGAATCTTTCAACCATCCATTTTTATGCCGCCCAATTTCAGAAACGTTACCATATATTTCTGGATGATACAAGAGATGGAAAAGATCATGCCAGATGAAGAATATCAAACTGAAAAGTGGTAAATTCAACCCGAATTCAACAAAACAATAATAAGTTATTCAAAGTTTGGCGAAATAAATTTGTCTTGATAGCTGCATTTTTCATTTTCTTTTTCTATTGCGGATCAAGTTCCATCTGTTTCGATCCATGCAAGTTTCGGATACCCTTTCAAAAAATAAACAGTCGCTTCTGGTTATATATTTTCTATATTATGGCAGTATTTTTTCTCCGATAGGTATATATATATATATATATATATATATATATATTTTTTTTATTGGAATAAGGTTAAAATTTGAATATCAGTGATATATTTTTAAGTTTAATGAGACGACTGATTCGGGCCAATATTAATAAAACATCAAATATACAGCTAGTTCCTGTCTATGTCAATCTTTATAGCATAACATTCTTATTCGATCACAGCCAGGTTTATATCGAACATAAAATATATTTTATGATTTTTCTATATAACTAAGAAAATCTCATCAATTTTTGAATACTCCAATCTGATTTTAATAAAAATAGATAAAATTTCACAAAAATTCTATATATTATTTCAAACATGTTATTAAATCGATTCATTTCGACTATCTCTTGTTGCATGCCATTTCAATATTAATTTCAAACTAATTTAAGTAAAAATCAAAATATAAAATAGAGCCTAGTTAAGTTTCTATCGATTCATCTATCATATCAAAGATTCTTTTTTGTTATTCGTGATTCTACATTATTTTTGTTGTCATTTCAACAAATTAATTTTTATTCTCGCATAATGACAATCAATAAAATCTAACAATAAGTTGATTGTGAAATTTAAATTCGCCAAGAAATACTGATTGTTATTCTATGTAACAACTAGTTGAGTTTAAATCTTAAATGGGCGTCGTTTTGGTAATTTGCGTTAATTACGCTACTCTAAAGTTATCTTGAAATCAAAAATCGAAATACATTTTCAATATGAAATTAAAACAACGTTAAGTTTATAAATAAACTCAAGTATCTAGGATGTTTTATTTTTTGAAATTAATTCAACAGCCCCGTGTAAACACTTTCCTGTGTATATACATGGAAATTAGTTGTTTATTCACGTTGTTTGCAGTAAGCTTGCTGTGTAGTAGCCTAATTTAATGTAAATATTCATACAGAATTCACACTTGTTTCAGAAACTTATAGGATCTATCTTCATATTCATACTGAGATTTTAATAATATGTTAATATATTGTGTCCAAAATTCAAACAATTTAACAAGTTTTCAAATTGTGGAAAGGTGATGAACAATCTGAACAATTCCCTATATTATTTAGACAATTGAAGTATTTTAATAAATTTGCTATTTGAAAAGGCAAAGTACGAGTAGATGAGATCTTTTGTTTATATTTCAAAAAGTGATAAATTTTATGCAATTTATTTTAGATTTACAGAACGATTCATCGTTACTTTAAAATAAACTAAAATCCCACTGTTTGAATTTTCTAAAAATAACGAAAAAGACAAATTTACTGATGAATAAGAATCTGTTTATTTTGTACATTTGCTTTTGTTTTATAATAAATTTAATTTATGTATTGTCCCAATTGTATTGTTACAATACTATAACCAAATCACTTGTGAACCATTAATTGATAAAATTCTTTTGAAATTTAATTATAAATCTCTAGATAGATGAGCAAAAGGGCACGATTCAAACGTTTTACTGATTTTAATTAATATTTTTACATAAGTTAACAACTAAACTTCTGTTTTACGTTGTATTTACCAAAAAAGATTCAGTTAAGTCAACGAAAACGAAAACTGTTTACATCGGCGGCCGAACATTCCCACAGAGAATTCAAATGAATTCCAACAGAAAACTTATTTTCAATATTATTTTAACTCGGATATTATCAACTATCATTAAGTTGAAAATATTCTTTTATTATAATTGGAATTTATCGGAATTTGGACCAATAATCTGGAGAAATTCGATCGATTTGTTGCATAATATTTATGAATGAATGTTTGATGAAAGTGAGTTGAATTCGAAATGGAATTTCACATAAAGTAAACATGAATTTGAAATGTATGTATGTTACGAAAAAAATTGACCGCACAATAAAAGATAATTCTCGAATATTTATAGTTGTACTTAATTATAATTGTGATGAAATATTATTGTGAAATTTTCCTGATTATTTGTCGAATGTCGGGCTATTAAGTTAAAGATTGAAATTAGAGTTTTTGTTGTAAACGAAATTAACCACGTGATTATCGGTTATTTTGTGTTTCCGCTTTCGAACTGTTGGAATTTGCAATTTAGTTTATGCAATTAGAGGCCGTCCTGTTCTCATCGTGATTATACAGGACTGCACTTAAAGCGACGGACACTCACCCTGACTGATGATAGTAACGATATACACAATACCGATTGCAAGATACCGATTATGCTGTTTGCGCTTCATCACCATGGCATTTAGTCACAAAAATTTTTAATAACTTCGTTTATCAATTGAATCAAACTGAAAATAAACACCGAAACATTTAAATAAATTTTAATTTTGAATTGTTTGTTTTTGATTATTTTTAGGGTGGAATTTTGTTTATTAGACGATGAACGTGTTTATTTTGAAACTCGATTACGACAAACACGATTTTACCGGCAAATAGCAGCACAGTTGAACTGCAACTGTACCAACGAGAAACATGCGAGGATCTCTACGTAAAGCTCGAATGCGCGCGTTCGATGCCACATGCTTTTAAGCTCGACCGCTAACTTTCGACGTCAATCATTGATCTCACACTATTTGTATATGACAGTCAATAGTCTCTAATAAATTGTATCATCTCAAAATGTCATCTAAATCGGCTATTATAGAGATTTTAGATTAATCGAAATTCCAACTTAATCGCGAATTTAATTAATATTCACTGTGAAGTTGTACAAGAAACGGACACACTGTATGATTGTTGATTTTTGATTTGATACGACACCAAAAGAGCAATTGAAACGTAAACTCAATTGATCTCTACCCGTTCATTACTTCAATTTCGTCTTTTTACTTTATAGGTCAAAAGATACGATGCGAATCCTGACGAATTTTGTATCTATACTACATGAAATATGAAACTAATAAATCTCTCAAAGAGAGTGGTATACTATCAAAACAGTTTATACTAACACTAGAATACAGATCGATTGACCGCAATATACAGAAAAAATACCACCAATCAACTTTTTTCGTATTTTTGTATTTTAACTAAAATTAAACGAATACGCAAAATAATTCAAAAAAATAAAACGATTAGAAATATAGAGGTAAAATATTTAAAATTTCTTGGCTAAAATTCTAAATGGAATTAAAATAATCAATAAACTATTATTAAGCAATAAATCAAAAAATGCCAGCGTTCCCTTCTTTCTTTTCAGGTACGGAATTCTTTTAAAATTCTCCACTTAAATCTGCTAATGTACTGAAATTGAAAAATCACGAGTAAATTTATATTTTTATATTACATATAAGTACTTTAATCGAGACTCATTCTAATTAACTCGATCTACCTGTAATATTATCTAATTTAAGTAATTGATGAGATTTATGTAATAATAATATGGAGGCTTTGACGGCCGTTGTTTTCCATTGAGATGTGTTGATTATTTCGGGTTATACCGTGTGTGTTAAATTTCACTAGACGTTCCGCTGATCAAACTGTCAACTTTCTCAGAATTTCATCTAAGACTGATGTTCGTCGTTTTCTGCTCCTCATTATAGAGCAAACGGTCGTCTCGCTTTGCTGTTCTAGCGTCACGATTGATTGATCATTGTATGTTGGTTATTACATAATGGTGCTAGCTCCCTTGTGTTGTTAATTAAAATTCTCCGGTGTCTTCATGATCTCCAGTGATTCTCGAATGATTCTTGGGTACCCAGTCCGGGACAACTACCAAGGACAGAATATCAGAAAGAAGAAGAAACAAGAGCAGCCTACGGAATATGCAGTACTATCCTATGTCGCCGTTGTCATCGATGAACTCAGAAAAATCATAGTCCAGAAAATAGAACAAATTTTACCTCCGAAGATGGATCCAGCACCAAGACTAAACTCGAAGGGAATCTAAAAATTCGAATGTCGATGCGGTATGTCGTACATTAGACAGACAGGCCGAAGCATCCAAAGCAATATCAAGGAACATCCATGGGATACTAGACGACCCATAGCAAAAATTTCACAAATTTAAAACCAATCTGTCCTTTTATCTCAAGCACAAATTTAGTATTCGCACTTAGAATCAAATGCTCAGTTGGTCGCTATCACTGTTCAACTTTAAAAAGCTGTTATTTGTTAGTTCGTTAGCAGTAAGCATTGAACAAGTTCATTTACTGCTTTCTGCTCAGTACAAAAAACTGTGATTAGTAGCAGTAATCACAATTACAGCCTCCAGTTGAATATTATTATGAAAATATTAAGCTGCAAAAAATTTGGCTTTCAATATTTGACAGTTTTTAACTCGGATTCATCATAATTGTATATTTATTATAAACTTCATTGACAAAAACATTTCAAATTTCCGAATCTATGGGTTACGGGTCACTGAATTAGCATCCCCCAACTGTATGTACAAAGTAGGATAAGAGTAAAGTATCATCTAGTTAGCATAGGCTAGTTGATTAACTTTTGTTATTCCAGTTGTTTGTTCTCTTTGGAGCAATCTCATAACATTACCCTTCGAGAAGGGAGAAAAAAATTTTGAAAAACTTCCCCATACGATAAATTAACTCTAAACATTATTCTCAGCTGAACAAACTTTACTGAAAATAATTTTTTCTTACCTTTATAGTATTTTTTATTTCAACTCTTCAGTTCTCTTACAACTTCAACTACTTATTTTTGCAAATAAATAATTTAATTATGTGGTTACGTTAATTTTTGGTCGTGAAATCGTTTTTATGTAAATTCGTGTTCGGTTAATTTGATATATTCAGGTAATAAGAGATGAAGTTTTTAAAATTCCTTTTTTAGTGATTGAACGTCACGAACTTGGTTGAGACTTTACATAGTAAATTGATTTATAAAGTTATTTCTCTGGATATTTCGAAATTGCGCCGATTGTTGGTTTGGATTTTTTCTGTTATTATTCGAATTTGAATATTTTTCGAGATATTAGGTATGCTGAAAATTTGTGAAAAACATCAATATTCTAATGATAATAAATTTGGTGGTAATGTGAACAGAAATAATAATTCTTGTTTATGAATGTGTTATGAGAATTGCGGAACAATCAGCCAATTTCCTACTTTTTATCCTGTATACAAGTGACAAGGGATATGATAAAGTATCTAGGTAAAATGCGCATGTAACATAACCATGAACTACAACCCTTATCGTATGATAGTGGAATAGAGGGCGACGACAAAACCTAAGATGGATAGGTAGTACATGTTGTGACCCGTATGAATGTTTGATGGTCCCAGAACTACTAGCACTATACGTGGATTGCTGTCTCGAGCTCAACCATCTCTTATGCAACGACTATATGCATAATCCAGAAGCTTGTATACTTGTCTTTGTTCTCTTACCCAGACGTTTGAAGCCACTGGAATAATTGTACAAGTTTCAATAGTTACATATCAAAACCATACTCATAGAGATTTGGTAAACTCTCAAAATGTAGTTACAGAAAATTATAAGAGGAAAATTGCAGCGAACTCCATTTATTTTCAATATTCATAGGTTGAGTGTTGGAAAACATATTGTCACTTTGTTGTAATTGTTAATAAAGCTTTTTATATTTAATGAAGCTTTGTAAAGTAGAATCGTGTTATGCAATTTTTTTTAATAATGATCGATCTATTTCTGAAAACATTGAAAGAGGGGTGTTCTAATTGCTTTGCATAATTGAGAACTGCCTAATCAATACGCTCGAACATGGTTCGCATTTTCCAAGTTGCAGTACTAATTTAAATACATAATTTAAAAATTGAATAATGGCGTTTATTGATTATACAATATTGAATTTTCACTATGATATTTAATATGAAAATTTAATTTTTTTATTGTATTATATATGTATAGTAAGTATACACATATAGATATACATACATAAACATATGTATAAATACGAATATTGAAAGGGTCGGTGATAAATTCATTTTCTATTAGTAAATGTTGAAACAACGTTTTCGATAGGCGACGATCCTTGAACGTTATGAGCTAAAACAAATTTAATATATGTATATATGTATATACCTATGTATATACTATACATATATCCATATATTTTTTTTAAGGGACGATTTTTAATTCCAAGTACGTGACGAATCATGTAATCGAGTCGAGCGTACGAGTAGACTAAGATTATTTCTGATATAGTTTAACCACCACCCCCTTTGAAATCCAATTATTATATGTATTATTCACGCTATCCCAATTCAATAGTATAGATCGTTTTGCAACGTGTCAGGTGATCTACAGATGTTAACTCATATTCTCTCAGAAATATAGAATCATATATCACAAGTTAAACATAAATAATAAAATAATATAACGATTTTCTAATACAACTCGACCGTATATCATGGAACTCTTGCATAATAAACGCGAATAAAACACAAATAATATCAATAAATATTTATTACACTCTTCTTATTTGATGTTTGAAATTCATCGTATTATTCAAAATACGAAAATTTCGAGAATGGTCATTATTAAAACACATTCAAGCCTAAGCCAACATAGACAAGACCTAACACTGTCACCTAAACTATTGGTTGTTGTCAAGATAACTACTTTGTCTCTATTAAATTGATCATCCCGCCTACTATGAGCATTGGTTCATGCTTGAACGTTGTTTAAGTTCAAAGAATGTAAATTTAAATTCGCTTACTTTATATAATTTAAGGTGGACTATGTAGAAATTACTGTTCTTGAAATAGTGCCAAATTTAGATTAGCGGTCAGCGGTCATTATAGCGAGATGGTCAATTCAATAAGTATGTACATACATGCGAAATTGGAATCTTCAATTTTAAAAAAAGGACATTAACATTCGCCCAAATTTAAATCCAATCGAATATCTATTTATTTTATTACACGTTATCAACATTAACTATAACTAAAGTACAGTTGAAATGCTTTTCCAATATTACAGCCATTAATGTAACATAGGTGAATTCAAATAGTCGTATTTTAAAAAATGAAATTTCACCAATACAATTATAACCATTTAATATCAAATTAGTGAATTTTATACTTTGATCATTTATCATTGCTCTATCGATAATTAGTCGATAAATGCTCTTGAAATAGATCAATTTCAAATACGAACTACCAAAAGATAATAGACGCCATAAAACAAAACAACAGTAATACTAAAAAAAAATACGATACAAATAACTTTAGATTTATTGACTTGAATAAACGCATTATATGATCAATCGGCAAGCATTTGTTATAAAGGGAAAATCTGTTTATAGTCGGTTCAGAATTGTAGAGACAAAGCGGAAATTGCCACGATAATCTGATTTGTCTCTTTCACTTTTAATAAGAAGATGAAAATAATTGGTGACTAAATGGATTGACCCTGCTGGACAGGTGGCTAAGAAAATAAGTCACGGCTCTAATAAACTATTAATAATAATCTTAATCGTGTATTAATATAATACATAGAATAGAATAATGTGTAATAAAATATGCGAAATTTGAAATGAGAGTGCTGCCATCTTGAATAGCTGTGATAAATAGGCTGATTAAGTGCAGCGTCAGCATCGATGTACCTATTCTGAAAATGCTCAATCATTTATATTGATATTTAGACTCTAATCTAAACAATGAATTTTTATTATTAAATTAAATAATAATAGAATTCGCAACAATAAATAGATTGTAAATTGTAAGGTTTCACAAACATTTTTTACCATCGAAATATCAATTTTATTTTCCATAAATCAAATTTTCAATAAATAAATTAAAGTGAAAGATATTTTCTATTATTTTAATATAAAATGTAAAAAAATTTGTAGTTTTTAATTTTGATTTGAGAAAAAGCGATAATAAATATTGGTGTAGCTGAAACGATGAGGGTGATTTTATTAATCGCTTTCCAATGGAGCGCTTCCTAATGTTGGATCATGTGACGACGCGTTTCACCGATTTTCACTAAAACTGCGAAAATGGAATGTTTTTCTTCACCGCGTATTTTAGTCCTGATTGGTGATGGAACGTGTTTTTGTTTAAGCAATCCAATTATTTGACGCTTGAGTTGTATTAGTGGAGGTTATTAATACAAAGTGGAACAGTTGAATGCAAAATTATCTCTGAATTAATAATAATAATAATAATAATAATAATAATAATAGTAATAATAATAATAATAATAGAAATGAGAATGATGGTGGTATAGAAAAATGAATGAGATAAGACAAAAAGAATGAATTGGAATGAAATAGAGTAAAGTGAAACGCGAACATTTAATAAAAACGAGCTTTTTAATTATAATGAATATTTGTTGTAAAGGTCGACGATAAATTTTCTAATACGTCTTCGTTAATACTAATACTATTGTAAAAAAGACTTCATCTAAACCTTTAATCTAATACTTAAGCATTTGTTTTTATTAGTAGCTAATCTAAATGAATGTTTTGTGTATGCCCATTTTATTGATGCAAAATATACCACATCACCTTGATAATCTGAATATATTCTAATGACGTGAACTTATCTTTTATTGATTTTCAACAGATTCAGGTTCCTCCAACTAGAATTTTGAATAATTTAGTTTAATTACCAATATTTATACTATTACTCTGCTATGCTCAACACTTTGATTCCTTTGTTAATTAGACGCACTACTGAAGTAATCGTCTCACCATATTATGGTCGGTGCTTATTATAAATAACTATGATGAATAAAGCCTTACTTAAATTGAAAATTCAGACGAAGGGTTACAACAAGCATTTACATCAAAATCATATATATTTTAATGAAATTCTATCTGTATCTGTATCTAGAAATTTTATACAAACATTAACTACACAATCAATTAGCATATCAAATTTAAAATTCGAATGAAATGTTTTCGATAATATTAAAACGACTCGTCATAAAAAATTGCGCATAATTTTAATTATCTTTGTATCATTTTGATTAAAAAGATTAATAATAATTAAAAAATTAAATAATCTTCATTATCTTTTCACAAATTTTCGTATAGAAACTGTTATGCTGACATCTAGAGTTACTATCATGTACTTTGCTAAAATTTCAGAGCCCTCTAGCTGTTTATAGAATAAATAAAAGTTTTCTTCAATTCTTTGGTTGTAGGCGGTGATTCTAAGGTTAGGTTACAATAAATTTTTCGAAAATTCCAAATAAATTTACAATCAATAAACAAACTTTGAGAAAATGTCTGGTAATAAATCGACGTTTATTTATAAATACGATGATAAAACAGTTGAAATCGATGTAAATATGGCATATCAAGAATCTGTTGTAGAATTGGCAGCTTTATTAATTTCACAAAATCAACTACCTTTATATGTAGAAGATGGTAATTTATTAGAAAAATGTCATCATATAGTTGATTAATATTATTTATGTAGATATTATAGCTAAATTGAAAACTTTTATTGAAGAAAATACTAGAAAATTCTTCAATGAACGAACAACTGATATTATAGAACAAGCTAAAAATAACTCAATTTGTATTGAAGATATAACAAAAGAATGGGAAAAATTGATGAAAGAAGTATATAAATTATTGAATTTTTTTTGGTTGAGGTTATATAATTTTTTTATGATTCAGGAAATGGCTGAATATGGTGAAAGACGTTGTGCTTCAGATGAAGAAGTTTTTGCAACTGCTTATCACAAAATGGTACATTCACCAGCGCTAGAAACAATGTTACAATTGGAACATATGTATGCCAAAACTGTACGGCAAAAGACTGAAGAAAAAAATCGATTTATATTAGAATTATCAGAAAAGTAACAGATCTTCGATATTATTTATTTATAAACTAAACTATTATCAATATTTTTAGACAGACTGAAGAAATGAATCAAGCTGTAGATAGATTAGAACGGGATATGACTGAATCTAAGATCAATGAATTAGTTGCTAGACATTATGAAGCACATTCATTACTGAAAGTGAAATTAACAAGTGAATTAGATACTATAAAAGAAGCACAAAGACGAGAATATCGTGAATGGTTAATGCAAATGTTGGAACAAAATCAAGCGAATAATTCACTACCAACACCAAAGTATTACTTTCTGCCTTAAATAATAATAATAATAATAATAATTGATAAAATTTTCCAAGTTTAGTTCACCCTTAACACCAGTAGAACAAATACGAATTCCCAGTGAAGATTCAAGAAATGAAATAAACGAACCGATTTTAGAAGAAAGTTTCACAATTCATTTAGGTTCACAATTGAAACAAATGCATAATATACGAATATTATCAGCGAATGTTATGGATTTATGTGCCGTTGATGATACTGAACAAGCGTAATCATTAGTATTTATCGATTAAATTCCAATTAATTAAAAAAATAATTGTAGTTCGGAACCAAAGCCACAATTATTACAAACCGCCTTAGCTTTATATTCGAATGACGTATCAGGTTTGGTATTGATGACCGATAATAAAATTGGTTCGAGAACGACTCAAGGTAATTTGAGAGAGATTTTTATCTTCGATCAATTCATTTTCAATTTTATATTTGTAGAATTTCAAGAGATATGCCAACGTACAACCGAATTCCATTTTCCACATATCGATGATCAGTTCGATAAAATTACAAATACAGCCCAGCAATATTTCAAATTATCTAATAAAGATAATGGTAGAAATATAAATAGTGAATTATTACAACCCGGTGATTTTTATATGACACGTCATTCGAATTTAGCTCAAGTACATGTTATTTTCCATATGGTAACTGATGATAGTTTACGAGGTAGTGATATTAATAGTCGTCATCCAGTCGTTTTAGGGCTCCGTAATATTTTAAAAACAGCTTGTTCTAACGATATCACATCGTTGACAATTCCTTTATTATTACAGTATGAGATGACAGAAGTAATGTTTCAATTTAAACTTTTCTTAAATATAATTTACACTTATTTGAGCAGGAAATGACGATATCTTGGTGTGAGAAAAGGGCAGAATTGGTATTTAAATGTGTTAAAGGCTTCATGATTGAAATGGCATCTTGGGGTGGATCTGATCTAAAAAACCTTCAATTTATGTTACCTCAAGTAATTGGAGAATCCATTTATTTAATTTGAATTTTTTTATAAATCGGTTTTAATATTTTAGGGAATCTCGCCGCAAGTATTCCAGTCATTAACTGAAATGTTACCTAGAATCTTTAAAGTTTCAAATCCAAAGATTTTAAATTAAAAACTCAACAACAGTAACTTTCTTTCCTTTAATATTAAATATTACATAAAATACTGTTTATTAGCAACATTATTATTTTTGTAAAAATATTTTTATGTTTATGTATATTATTATTATTATTATTATTATTTTGCAAATACCTCAGTTAAAACTGATATTTAAAATATAAAATTTAACTATTGCACGTATTAATGAAATAATAAAGATTACTTTGATTTAAATCTTTGTATTTGTTTTCTAGGAGTTGGTTGTCGTTGTCTTACCAAAAATGATTGCCCTTGACCTGCTCTTAAAACATCTAAACGTTCATCGATTGCTTCTCTCGCACTAGATAAACCAATCTTATTAAATGCAGTTATTAATAATTGTTCTTCAATTAATTTCATTTTATTTATTTGGTTATTCATTGATAATGTATCACCATTACTTTTTGGCTCTAATTGTTGTGATACTTCTCTAGCTTTTTCTAAATATTTAGTAAATTTCGTTTGTAAAATACTCAATTCATTTTCCCGTGTTGATAATGTTTCTTGTAAATTTATAATTTTATCTTTGAGATTTTTAACTGAATTATCATTTTGTTGTGAATCATCTGGTTGTGATTTATTTTGTTCTTCAATTTGTGCTTCCAATTTCATTATTGTTTGATTCATTTGACGTTTTTGTTGTTGTAATTGATCAATACGTGTTAAGGCATTTTCTAACATTGATTGTGATGCTTCCTTTTCTTGTATAGAAACATGTAATGTTTTATTTTCTTTTTCTAAAAATCTTAAACGTTCTTTCATTTCAGTTGGTGTTAATTCTTCAGACATTGCAGCACCAGTTTCACGTTTCGGTTGTCCTAATTTTAATTCTTCAATTTCTTCTTTTAATGAATCCCTCTCTTGTATTAAACGATCACGTTCACTTTGTAATGTCGATAATTTATACGTTAATTTTTCATAATTAAATTGTGCTTTATCAGCTCTTTGAGTTTCTTCATCTAATTTCTGCTCAATATCAGATAACTGTTTTTTATAAGCTTCACATTGATTTTTTATAATATCTGTCTTGGACAGTTCTTCTTCATAACGAAGATTTTTTTGTAAATATTCCATATTTGTTTCTTCTAATTTTTGTAAAGTTTTTTTTATATCGGAATATTTTTCTAATTTTTTTTTATATGATGCTAATGTTATTTCTAAATCTTGTACTTTAACTGCTGATTCTGATAAGGCATCAACTTCATCTTTCAAACGAGATGTATCATTTGCTGCTAATTGTAATTCTGCTATTTTTTCATGATTTGTTTTCAACTGTTTTTGTAGTTCTATATTTCTAGCTTTAAAATCATCACGTATAACTTCAACTTTAAATAATTCCTCTTTTAATGATTCGTATTGTTTACGAATATCTGAGCTACGATTTTCTTTATCTTTCAACAACTGATTTTCATTTGATAAATGTTGTTTTTCTTCAATAATATGCTGTAATTGCAATTCCAGTTTTTGATATTGTTCAGTTAAAGTATCTTTAGCTTCAACAGCTGCTTCTAATTCTGCAGCTAATCGTGAAACTCTAGCATCACTATCTAGAATATTTAATAAACTTAATCCAGAACGACCACCAGTTACTTGTTCTAATTGTTGAATAGCTTGCATTATACTTTGTTGTACTGACTCTTCCATATCCATTATCTTACGTATATATTCTTCTTTTTTATCGCCATGTATTGCACATCCTAGAAAAAATAATCAATTAAAATTGAATATTTTACTGTAAATTATACAATATACCTAAAATTAGTCGTAGCAATTTAGCTAATTGTACAGGATCATGATTAGCACCAATTTCTGTAACATCTGGACGTCCATCTTCTAATAATTGTAAAGTTAATACATCTTGATAAAATTCCACAATAGCTTCAATAATTTTTTTTAAATTACTAACTCGCAAGTGCCAACTTGAATTAACATCTTTCTTGATCTTTGGTTCTAATTTATTAAAATAATCTGGTGCAATTTGCATTAAGGCTTCCAACATTGCAACACCATCACATAATTCACTAATATTTCGTGTTTTACCTGGTAAAATACTTTGTAACCACTTTATCAGACTTTCACACATTTCAGGATTTGGATTCATGATGTTATTAACGAAATAATTCAAAATTATAAAAGAGCAAAAAAAACTAGTGATACAACAATTATTTAGTTTTGATAAGACTAGAGAAACAAATATTTATCAATAATGGAACATATTTTTATATAATCTGAGACTTTTGTTATCAATTATATGTCAATAATGTCAAAATCGTCGTATTCGTATATGATTGGATGATTGTGCTTCTGTCAGTATCAACTTAGATTACAACTTTTCCAAGAAATGAAAGTTTCTATAATCACAATTTTCTGGAGAAAATTTGTAACTTATTTCGATGCATGTATAATTATTTCACTAATATATAGTTAATGATAGTTACTCGAAAATGCTGAAATACAGCGCTATCTCTTGATAACAAATGATAAGACAAATAAAAACATAGACGGTTCGTGAATATCAAACAATTCAGAGAAACAACACAACATAAATAATATGTTAATGTGACAAATTGTTTTTGCTTTTTTATTTTAAAAAAATAATAAATACAAAAAACAAATGTGAACGAGAGTTTTTCAACTGAAATATATAATTTTTCGATAAACAAGTGGTACTTTGTTCTCTTTTTAACTGGTTGAATCTAGCATTTGTTATCTTTTGTCGCCTGCCTGTTGTAGTTCATGAAAAAAATCCCTAGATGGCAGTTTAATCATCTGTCACATCATTGTACAGCAACTGCGTGTACGAAAATATCCGAAAGCATTCAGCCATTTTTTAATTCCTAAGAGGTTTTCGGATGATAAGAAATTGAACAGAATGTTCCCTAGTTCTTCAATTTATGATTGTGAATCTGATTCTGACGTATTTAATGAATTCATGTAAGTAATTAAAATGATAAATCATGTAAATTCTCTTTTGCTACTTTCCTACAAATCTATCACACATTTCAACCCGTTTATTCGTTTTATCATAATTTTGTTGAATTTCCAGCTTATTTTGTTCCGTACTTTCCATTTAATGTCTGATTTTTCTAATTCTAATCAGAACGAAAATTTTTCTTCCTAGAAAACAACAATTTAATCCATGAAACATTGAATGATGGACTCTTGGGACCATTATTTCCTTGGAATCTCCTCAATTAAGATCCTGATTAGTAATATAAATCAATTCGAACTGTTTTAAATGATTTCTAAGTCCTGAAAGATACTATAATTTTTTGAAATTATTTTAGGGCGGATGCTTGAAACAGGTTGGAATATGACGCTAGATGATGAATTGTTGGTTGCCTAATTTTGAAGAATTAAGTTATTGTCTATTATGTGGATATACAACCGTGATTATTGGAAAATTATTAATAAAATATGATAATATGATACTGGTTTATTACATTTTTCCACGAAGAATTGATTTTTTTGTACTTCCGATAATAGGTGGGATCATGACCGGTTTTTAGTTATTGTAATTCTAGAATTTTTGGTAGATAATGCTTGCCCAATAGTAGTGAATATTTCTAGATACATTTTTCTGTTGTTAGTCTTTCATTATTGGTAATAATAATCATTTGCTATCGTAGTTGATGATTTGTTGTGATCATTTTCAATCAATTTTTTCATTGAATGAGTGATTTTGAATTTCCCGCAGCCAAAAACCAGAAGTGCCACAACTTGATGACAATTTGTGAGGATTTTCGCGTTGTTGAAAGTTTGACAGAGCGGCTCGTAGTCATTAAAACATTGAAATAAGAGGAATAAAATAACTATTTAATAAATCTTACAGTGTTCTAGATAACTTCGAAATAATTTTAATTTATTGTTAATAATATTGTATATTATTGATAATTGTGCTTGCATTTAGCAGTTATTAATTTGTTTGTATTAAAATTTGTGATGTTTTTCTATGTCAACGTACATTAGAAGCACTGAGGGCTCCAGTCCTACTAAGAGATTGGAACAGCTCCAAAATTCAAATAAAAGACGCAGATTGGAATTTGAAATTGATGAAAATATGAGTGACAATTCACCTGATAGAAATCGTCGTGCTAATTTTTCAAATGTACCACCAAATGGGGTTAATCGCAATATAAATATACTCACTGTTAAACCTACAACAGCCAAGAAGATTGTCATTAAAAATTTAAAAAGTATATAGTTATCATTTTAATCGAGATTTTTATATTTTAATTAATATTTTTAGGTGAGCCTAAATTGCCTGATGATTATCATGAAACAACATGGGAAAAATTAAGTAGTGCTGTAATTGCTATACAACAATCAAAACCGAACCAATACTCATTGGAAGAATTATATCAAGCTGTTGAAAATATGTGTAATCATAAAATGTCACAAGTACTATATTCACGTTTACAAGCATTAACAGAAATACATATTTGCCATAATATAGAACAATTTATAACAGATTCAATGGATCGTTTTTTGTTTTTAAAGAAAATGAATAATACATGGCAGTCTCATTGTAATCAAATGATTATGATACGTAGTATATTTCTTTATTTGGATCGTACATATGTATTACAAAATCCAAATATTTCATCAATATGGGATATGGGTTTAGAATTATTTCGTAAATATTTTATGGCACATACATTAGTTCAAACACGTGTTGTTGAAGGCCTTTTAATGTTAATAGAAAAAGAACGACAAGGTGATGCTGTAGATAGAATATTGCTCAAATCGTTATTAAGAATGTTGACTGATTTACAAATTTATAATAAAGCATTTGAGCAAAAATTTTTACAATCAACCGAACGTTTATATGCAGCCGAAGGACGTAAATTAATGCAAGAATTGGAAGTGCCTAATTTTTTGGCTCATGTAGATAAACGTTTACATGAAGAAAATGAAAGAGTTTTACATTATTTAGATTCTAGTACAAAATATCAGTTAATTCATACTGTTGAAAAACAGTTAATTAGTGAACATATAACGAATATACTACAAAAAGGTCTCGATGGATTATTAGAAGAAAATCGTATACATGATTTATCACTATTATATCAATTATTTAATCGTGTCAAAAATGGTTTATCTGAACTATGTGTTGCTTTTAATGCTTTCATCAAAAAACGTGGTCGAACTATTGTTATTGATCCCGAAAAAGATAAAACAATGGTACAAGAATTACTTGATTTTAAAGACGCCATGGACAATATTGTTATTTCTTGCTTCAAGAAAAATGAAAAATTCGGTAATTCTCTCAAAGAAGCGTTCGAACATTTCGTCAATCAAAGAACAAATAAACCTGCTGAATTAATTGGTAATTAGTCAAGATATAATTATAATTTAATTTAATCTTTTAAGTTTTGATTACAGCAAAATTTGTGGATTCTAAATTACGAGCTGGTAATAAAGAAGCTACCGAAGAAGAATTAGAACGTTTACTTGACAAAATAATGGTATTATTCCGTTTTATTCATGGCAAAGATGTATTTGAAGCCTTCTATAAAAAAGATTTAGCTAAAAGATTATTAGTAGGTAAATCAGCTAGTGTTGATGCTGAAAAAAGTATGTTAAGTAAATTAAAACAAGAATGTGGTGGTGGTTTTACATCGAAATTAGAAGGAATGTTCAAAGACATGGAATTGAGTAAAGATATTAATGTTGCTTTTAGACAGCATCTCAATATAAATACACCGAATCGTTCACCAATTGATATGACTGTTAATATATTGACGATGGGCTATTGGCCAACATATATACCAATGGATGTAACACTACCAGATCAAATGGTCAAATATCAAGATATATTTAAAGAATTTTATTTAAGTAAACATAGTGGAAGAAAATTACAATGGCAACCAACATTAGGTCATTGTGTATTACGTGCTCGTTTTAAAGCTGGTCAAAAAGAATTGGTTGTATCATTATTTCAAACATTGGTTATTTTATTATTTAATAAATACGATGAATTAACGTTTGAATATATTAAAGCAGCTACTAATATAGAAGATGGTGAATTACGTAGAACTTTACAATCATTAGCATGTGGTAAAGCACGTGTTTTAAACAAAATACCAAAAGGACGCGAAATCGAAGACAATGATAAATTCAAATTTAACAATGATTTTGTTAATAAATTGTGTAGAATCAAGATTAATCAAATTCAAATGAAAGAAACTGTAATATTTGTTTATTTTAAATTTGATTTTCATATTTAATATTAAATTGTTATTTCTCTAGACGGAAGAACAGAAAGCCACTGAAGAACGGGTATTTCAAGATAGGCAATATCAAATTGATGCTGCTATTGTTAGAATAATGAAAATGCGAAAAACATTGAGCCACAATTTATTAATTAGTGAATTATTAGGTCAACTTAAATTTCCCGTGAAGGTTTGTATTTGAAATATTTCTCATATATTTTATTTTAGAATAATATAAATAAAAATAATTTCAGCCTTCCGATTTGAAGAAACGAATCGAATCGTTGATTGATAGAGATTATATGGAACGCGATAAAGATAACTCTAATCAATATAATTATGTCGCTTAATTTATTTTAGTATTGTTTTTCATTAATATTCACATAATAATTTCGGTTTTTTTTTTTTTTTTTGTTCTAATGCCAATAATGTTTAACTTGTTTTTATTTTTGAGGGATTTGTTCCAGTTCTAGTCCGGACCTAAAACCTGGCGAATTGTAACTGTAAATAAACAGCCAGTTATAATTCCTCAAGTCAAAATTCATTTCAACTGAATTTTATGTGGATAATTAGTAATTGTACGTATCACAATTATCATATTTATAACTGCTAAAATTATCCTTCTTAATTATTTGGAATTCAATAACGTGTGCTTGTAAATATCAATTACATCCAATTCTTCTGTAGTTTTACAGTGAAACTGTAAATATTAAATATAATGAAAGAGGAATGAAGTTTATACAAGAAAACATTGTAATATTAAAAAAAGTTATTTGCTTTTCTTTTGAATTGTTACAAACAATTAAGTTACTTGAACAGTTTCAATAAAATATTCTGTGGTTTTTGAAATGTTTAATTAATATTACCCATTCTCCTTATAAGTCAAATCTAACACAAGTAATCCATGTTTTCTTATTTTGAATAGTTCTTATTAAAATTTGCCGCCGTAATTTTATATTTTTAGCCAAGAATAAAAAAGTAAAATACTGGATGTTTAAAACTAAGGACTATAAACCACGATTAGCAATCCTCATTATAATAATACTACTAAACGATTAGGTCTGATATCAATATGATTTATTATATTTTTCTCCGCATTCATCTTGATTCAAGCAAAAATGCGTGTGTTGAAAAATTAGCTATGACGTCACAAAACGGCAAAATTAAACATGTTAGTGAATGAGCTTACCTTTAGTTTATTATTCTTGATTTCTGTCAACTGTCAAAGTTTCAAAACAAATTGATTTGAAACACTCCATATTTGAAACTTGAGAACTTTGAAAAACTGATTAAAATGGTAACTGAGTGTGAAAATTGTATTCTTTTTCAAAAAATCGAAGAACAACGGATTAAATGGTAAGATCAGATTAAATTAATCATTAATTTTTCAATAAAATGGATTTTTCTTAGGTACAATGAAGCGACCAAATACAATAGTGTTATGCAGAAAAAACTTTATCAACAACAAGAGATTATATTACTATTGCGTGAGAAATTACTGGAAAAACAAACCAGAGAATTCACAGATTTAATTTTGGAAAAAATACAGGATAAAGTTTTCTTCAATATCGATACAAATATTAATGAGAAAAATTCTGATATAAATGAAGATTTGAAGGATTATATTTCGAAGAAAACAAACGAAATTAGCGTTTATCTAACAAAAATTGACGAAGAAATCGAAATAATTAAAAAGAAATTTAAACAACACAATGAAAATTTCTTGGCAAATTTCTCCTTTCTCAATTCACAGTAAGTAGAAAATAATTATCTTTCATTATTATAATTTTTTGAATTATTAGAATCGGATATTACCGAAATGCAGTATTTGAAGAATTACAAAAGTCGAATGAATTGAAACGTAATTTTACTAATCAATTGTTAGAACAAAAACAACAATATGAACGTACATTGTGTGAAAAATTAATAGGATTAGAAAAAGAAATTCGAAATGAGTTTAAAAAACGTTACATAAATACGATTGAAGAATATAGGCATGATCTTGAACGTAAAAATGTAATTATTAAAAAATTACGTAACATTAATGGTTCTTTATATGGTGTTATCAATACTACGAAGCAAGAATTTGAGAAAAAACTACAAGACGCAAAAGTAAAGAACAATAAAAAATCAACATTATCTATTAATATTTCCCGAACTTTTTCCAGAGTGAAATAATGTTTATTAAAAGTACCAACGAGAAATTACGTAAAGGAATTCAGAAAAAAACAAGATCAAAAACCTAAAACTACCACCTACCTATATATATATATATAGTTTTATTGTTTATAATTGTATTTTTTTTAGGAGGAACCCTATATATTAGGTAAACCCAACGAGAAAGAATTTAAATTAAATCAGCTTTATTTTTATAAGAATCGAATTTACAATAAAATATTTGTACTAGATGTACTAGAAATATATACAAATAAAATAAGTATTCTATCGAAATCTTTCCAGTGTTAAATTTTTGACCTGAAAATTCAATTACCATAACATAATAGAGTTTTGTTAGATTTCGATGAGACTTTCTATATATTCATCAATGTTCCTTTTTTTCTCGTTTCTTTCTTTTTTTTTTCTGTTTGTCTGATTGCAAATCTTCATTTTTCTTCAATAAACAATGACGACAATACCAATCTTCATTATCATCAGGTGGTACTTGGATACCAACACATACCCTAAATGATTTGACTAATTTAGTATTTTTTAAAATCAATTATCGAATTATTTGATTACCAATGATACCAAGCATCACAATCATCACAACCTATCATTGGACTACCATCATCTTGTCGACCACATGCTGGACAAATCCAGACCTCATTTCCATCAGCATCCTTAAGTAATTATAATAAATATAATACTAGTTATTTTATGACTAGATTTAAGTTTTTGTTCAAATCTGACCGTATGTTAATGAATGAAATGATTGATGTATGTTTGATAATAAATAGAACACTCATACCATAATCAATAATTTTTTCTCTTGAAAAAAAATAAAATAAACACAATAGATATATCACACTTGACTTACTTTTTTAACAGATGTACGACGTTTTTTAGGCTTAGGTGGTTTAGTTTTGATCGGGTGAATTCTTGGTCTACCTGGACCAACTCTAGGAGCAGGTGTAAATGGTATTTCTTCTTGAATTGTATCTTCAGCTGTTTAGAAACTTACAAAATTGACTAACGATATTCGTCTTTTTTTTTTTTTATTCAAACAAACAATCACACTTCAAATAAAAACAAACCCAAGTAAAATCATGCATCAAAAAAGGGTCACTACATGAAAATTACATTTTTCTAGGAGAAACATATAATAGAAACCAAAACCATAAAGCTTGACATTCCTATACATAATTTTAAATGTTTGACAAAAATTTGAAATAAAATTGTAGAGCTTAATTAAAGCAAATGTAAAATGAGTGATAATTGAAAATTGATGATGAAAGGATATGGAAAGGAAGATGAATTATGAGTTTTTAGAGGTCAGATTTGATTTTTTGTTTTCTATGGCTGAATTGATTTTTTTCTGTTATTTTTGATGTTTTTTTTTTCATGAAAACCTGGTACTTACTATATATTTGGAAGGGGGAGCTGTTTGTATTGGTACTTCAATTTCCCTCCTAATTTCTTTGGTTCGAATTTTAGGAATAGGTTTTGACATGGTTTTCTTCGTTTGATTTACAAAATTATCAGAAGAGGAACTAGGAAAACTGTCATAAGCTGTAGAGTAAAAAAAATAGTGAGGAAAATCTTCGTCAGTATGTTAAAAACAAAACAAATAAAATAATAACTTAACAATTAAACTATATAAAGTATTATATAACTAAAAACAAGCATTTTAAATTAACAGTAAAACAAATAATACCATGCTTAGTGGTAGCATTATAATCAAATATGTGCTGCCTAAAAATTATTCTCAATTACATGAAAAATTAAAATAAAATGTATTTTCTATTAATAAAAATAAACTAACACATACTTATAGTATGTTAGAGAATAACCACATTAATAATATAAGAACTTAAATCAAAAAATTGTGCTTATTTGAACCATTTTTTTTTATTATTAATCAATATAATCTCACCTGATTGCATGTTAGACGTTTGCACTGTCTTAGGTTTTGGAGGTCCACAAACTAAAGCTGAAATCTTAGCTAGCCCTGGTGATGACTCACGTTTTTTATCATCATGATTTTTACTAATTTCATCATCTTTTTTAACAATCGGTTTAATGTTTCTGATACAAATGAAGAAAAATAATAAAATAAATCAATAAAACAATAAAAATAGCTTACAGTTTTCGTGTTTCTGGTGTTTCTGGCCTAGGACTAGGTGATTTCAATTTTAATGTTATTTTGAAATTATGCGAATCATCTTCTTTAGTTTCTTTATCTTTCCGTTTTTCTTTTTTCTCTTTGCGTAATTTTTCTTTTTTTTCCTCTTTTAATTTTTTCTTTTCAGCTTTATTTTTGATTTTATCCTTTTTATTACGTTTTTTGAGTTTATCTTTTTTCTCTTTTTTATGATCCTTATTTTTTTTATCTGATTTAGTTGGTGAACTTAATGTATCAGATGTAGTTGGTGAATGTTTTTCAATTGATTTATTCGTTTCTTCTTGTTTATGCAATGATGATGATGATGAAGACTGAACAATGTTTGATGTTGATGATGGAGATGGCGTTGGAGCTGAAATGTTAGGATTTAATGGTGGTGGAATATATGATGGTTTTTGCCCAAAATGTGGTAAATTCATTGGAGGAAATGGTAAAGGGGGAAATAATGGATTACCTAACGGGGGTGGTATTAAACCAGGACCTAAAATTTATTGTAAAAATAAGAATTCGATAAAAAAAAAATGATTTCTAGAAAATACCACCAAAATTAAACGGAAAGGGCATCGTAGGGCCCGATAATGGATTAATCGGTACATCTAATTTTGTTAAACCCTGTGCTTCAGGCGTTTTAGGTCTTTCCATAACAATATCTATACCATCATTATCTATACGATGGGGACTTTGAAGTTTTGGAATCTATATAATACTTTCAGTGAAGATTTTTTACTTATCATAAACAAGTACATTACCTTTTTCGTTTTCCTGCTACCATCTTTACGTTTTCGTTTCTCTTTAATTAATGGTGGACTATGTGAAATCATTTCTGGTGTTTTTGGTGTTGATGGTGTACCTGGTTGTGAATCATCATCATAATATGGTGTTTCTACTTTATCAAAATTTGTCGCTGATTGTCCAACTGGATTAATGGGTTCAATTGTAACATCACTAGAAAGCATCGATAATTTTGAAACAACATCATCAGGTTCATCAATAATTAAATCAGGTGAACTTTCTCTAGATTCATGTTTCAAACCATCTTTTTTAAATTTGGTATCAACTTTTTCATTTTTAACATTCGAGATTTTCTTGAATATATTCACTTTTTTCTTATCAGGTTCCGTAAATAATTTATCAACATTATCAGATTCTTGTGATATATTTTGTGGGCTAATTGAAGGTTTAGGTGGAATTGGTGTAATTGTTGTATTCAATTTTTGTGTTTTGAGTCGTGCTTCTTGTAGCGCTTTATTCATTTTCATACTATGATTTGGTAATTTCTGTGGTATGGGTGGAATTTTAATATCATTATTTTGTTGTAATGCATTAGAATTCGCATGTTTTTGTGCTTTAGCTTGTTTTGATTTCAATACCCATTTCATTGGTGGTGTTTTACGTTTTTTATCTTCCGATGAATCTGATACAATACTTGGTTTTACTTTTTTAGGTTCAATTTTCTTAACAACTTTTGTAGTTTTTTTATTTAAATCAATTGTTTCATTCGCTGGTGGTGGAAGAGTTGGTGGATCTGGTTGAATAGGTGTTCTTGATTCAGGTAATTTACCCTCACGAGCTGGTGATAAAAATCCAGACGTTGTCATCATAACACTACTAATTTCTCTTGTTGGACGACTACCTTCTTCTTCTCTACGAAAACTAATATATTCTTTCTATTAATTTTTAGATTGATAATTATTAGTATCCAGATTACCTTGGTTTTCTCTCTGGTGGTGCCACATCTGCTGGTTTTTTAAATATTTGACCATTCTCTACTGTAGTTTCGGATGGTTCCTCAGTTGTAGATGTTACATTTTCGGCATCGCTTTCATTACCTTTCAATTTTTAGACTGGAGTGAGTTGAAAGAATTTATAAAAATATAATTACCCTCAAATAAAGGATTCATTGGTGGTAGATGTTCATGAATATGAACTGGTCTAGTGACAACTTCCTTACTACCAGGTTTAAGAAAATTTAAATGGTCTTCTTTTGGTATTGGATATTTAGGAACTGATGCTGGTGGTGGAGCAAAATTAACATATTTGACATATTCTTCAAGTTCTGCTATATTAACATTCATGTCTCTAAATGATAATGCTAAATGATCTAGATTTGGTTGTGTACATCCAACTAAAAATGCATTTTTTCCAATAAATCAAATATTTATAAAATAAACATAACCTCACATTCATTTGCATAAGTTACTGTTGTCCTTGTTATTTGTTGTATATAAGATTTCATTATATCGGTTAATATTTCTAATGGTGTTGAATTGATGGAATTCCATCCTAATGTTGACAGAACTTTACCAACAGATATTTTCACTTGATCGCGAGTATACTGCTCTGCCATTTTTAATATACAAGTACAACTTTACCAATATACAAAAAAATTATCGAAATACTTTATACGTGAAGTATATTTTCCAATAATTTCGATTCACATTACAAGAGAATTTATAATTATTATCATTCTAACAAATTTATTACTCTTATCACTAGAACAAAAACAACTGGAAAAACAATCCATTAACAAGCTAATGACCATAGCATAGATCATTTATTAATGAGCGGCTTTTTAAACTTTGCAAACCAAAACTCCCTATTCAATATATAAATATTTCCAAAATAATAAATTGAAAACTTATTGGTGATTATCAATAACACCAATTTGCACTGATCTTAAAAAAATTAAATCAATTGGGGTACCGTGTTTAATTGGAATAAGTTAATTTTTTGTTTTTATCCTATTTACTTATCTTGAGGTTGTTAAAACTGTTACTGGAATCTGCGCGCGTCATTCAATTATTCTTAGCTACAAATTAGAGAGAAGACATTTATATTCATTTTCATTATTAGGAGAGAGAATTACAAAATTATGCACGTCTTTTATTTCGTGTCCTTTATTAGTGATTATAATTGTAATTTGTTGATCAACAAATGTAGGCTTCCACTGATACTGATACTATTCAACGACAACTGCAAATAATTGGTAAAAAGTCCATTTTTAGGACAAATATTACTGTTAGTAATTTTTTAAACGAATTGTAGCAACATGACGATGCTTAATAACGGTTTAATTTTACTGTTATTTTCATTTTGAAGTAATTCTTTCTTGCATAGATTAATCGAATGTTATCTCAGTTCTCGATTAGAGTATTGATATATTAATTTAGTTTGTCTAAAATTATTTTAAAGAGTCATTTTTTTTAGTGAGTTTTTCTTTCCCGCCAAATTTGGTGACATTTAAGGAAGTTTCTAGAATATTTTTTGGCGGTAATGTTGGTAGTGCTAATAAAATACCTTTATTCTGTCGATTGCCGTTGACCATGTTTTGTTGCAATATTGGTGAATAAAGTGAAATCTCATTATAAAAAAAAACTTGTTGTTTTAGTGAAAATATTAAGGACCAACGTAGCCTTAATTATTTGAGGATAATATTGTGTTGTAGTTATTTTTTTATATGTTTATTTCCTTTGTTAAAACTTGATAATTTTGGTGAGGACATTGGCCAGGACTACTAGACAATTTTTATTATTATTTTGATATAATAATAAACCAGATATATATTTGCATATTATAAATGTATACATCGACAAGGATAACTATTTGAGGTATTTATAATGTTGTTTTAGTTTTTGTTTTAAAAATAAATTTGTCTTGGTTTAATGAAAATAACTGTCAGTTTTCCAATATGGCCGATAGAGCGTAGGTAGAAAATTTTCGATTTATTACTTGATAATTAAACAATGGGTTAAGCCGTTTTTTTTTTAATAATTATAAACAATAACCACAAATTTAATCATTAATTTACATAATAATTATTTTATTTAAAAATTGAATTTATACATAATGACTAAGCTAAATTTCATATAATGCAAAAATAGGTGTTGAGTTACCTTTATCAATATTTTTTTTATGTTTAATTGAATGATTGGTTCAAATTAATTTATAATGTGTCTAATTTTTCATTTTGATCAATTTTTAGAGCAAAGTGTCTCCAATTTTTGTTTTTGGTGGTATAACCTTATGGCACAATGAAAATAGACAGATCAAGGGTGCGAAAAAGCACTTCAGAGGTTCCTATTGAGTGCCAACAATTAATAGAAAGGCTTCAAGCATGTTCACGTACTGAATTATTGGAAGAATTATCAAAAATCAATACATGGACATTTGGAAAATGCGAATTATTACATTGGGCATTGGTCTTGGATGTTTTCGATAAAATCTTAGGCGAAGCTGGTAGAAAATCATTAGATAATAAATGGGCTCTTTATTGTGATATCCACTACACTAATACAGTATGTTTATATCGAATTAACTAATTATATATTTATTACTTATATAATTTGATTTTAGGAAAAAAAATTATTGCTATGGATTCTTCATTTTACAACTCTTTTAATAGAACATTCATTTTCAAGGCATTTGTACAATTCATTAGAACATTTACTAGTTCTTTTAGAATCAAACGATATGTCTGTTGTTTTGGGTGTACTCAATTTACTATATATGTTTTCGAAACGTAGTAATTTTATCTCAAGACTTTCCCCAGAAAAGAAAAATTGTTTATTATCACGCCTTCATCATCTAGCTGAAGTATTTTACATTAGGCCAAATCAATAAATAATAGCATTTATTTATTATTGCCATTTTGTTATAGAATTGGGGAGGAAAAGAGAATGGTTTTGGTCTTGCTGATTGTTGTAATTCTGATCAACCAATACCACCATCAGCAACTACATTACATGTTGAATTTCATAGAGAAATTGAAGATCCTAAAGATAATTCTAAAAATGGTAAACAAGCTCCAAATATCATTCATATTGAACACGTAGATAAAATTCATAAAACACCAGCTGAAATCATGAAATCTTTACTTGGTATTTATTATGTGCCCCCTGACAAACAGGTAGTTTTATAATAATTTGAGATTGAATTTGAATTTTTAAATAAATTCGATTTTAGATGTGGTTGTTTACGCATGTTCGTTTAGCTCATCATTTTGCTGATTATAATAGTCGACTTCTTTGCGTCCAAGCAAGATTACAGGCATTATCTGTTCTTGTATATTCTAATGCAATTCAAGATTCACCCCATAATTTGTTATATAATGGTTTATTAGAAGAATTAGTTGAACTTGTTGAATTGAAAGAGCCTCATTTAGTGGAAATACGTTCAGCAGCTTTACGTACTCTAACTGCTATTATACATCTAGATAGAAGTCCTCATACTTCAAAGTAATTATATATAAATATTTGTTCATAAAATGTAATTAAAATTTTGTAATATGTTCAGAAAACCCGGTTCAAGACTTGATAATATTATTGATGTAACGGGCGCTAGTCAATATCACGGTTTCTTACCACAATTAGTAAGAAATTGTATAATATCATTGACGAATCAAAGTGGAGATAATCAAGCTTCTTCCAAAAAATTCATCAATACCATTAAAGATGATGACGAAATAATAGAAGGCGAAGATTCAATGAAATCAGATAATATTGATGATATGATAAGTCCCCAACAAGTAAATGATTTGAATGAAAAGTTCCCATTATCTTTAGCGACAGCTCTATTTTCATTCTTATATCATTTGGCCAGTTATGAACCAGGAGGCGAAGCTTTAGTTTCTTGTGGTATGATGGAATCACTTCTTCAAGTAATAAATTGGCATGGCATCGAGTTAGAACATATAACGGTAAAATTTTAAAAATAATGAATTTATTAAATTTACGTTTTTTATTTTCTAAATTTAGTTTGTTACACGAGCTGTTAGAGTTATCGATTTGATTACAAATATTGACATGCAAGCTTTCCAAACACACGGAGGTCTTCAAAGTTTTATCAATCGTCTTGATGTAAATATAAATATTACTATTATTATTATTGAAATGAAAAATTATGTAAATAAAACTTATAGGTCGAAGTAAAATTATGTAAATCTGATCAACTTTATGAAGTTAAATCATTATCAGCAGAAACAAATTTCGATGATAATACAGCTGGCCCATCTTCTGAATCAACATGTGAAACATCATCAAATGAATTAACAACTGTAGTTGATTTTGAATATCATGCTGAAAATGTTGGTAAAACATGTTTACCTCAAAGGGCAGCTTTATTGAAATCTATGTTGAATTTTTTGAAAAAAGCATTACAAGATTCAACATTTGCAGATAATATAAGACAGTTAATGGAAGGAACATTACCAAATTCACTAAAAAATATTATTGCTAATGCTGAATATTATGGCCCATCTTTATTTTTATTAGCAACAGATGTTGTAACAGTATATGTTTATCAGGAACCGTCTTTATTATCTGCATTACAAGATAATGGTTTAACTGATGTTGTTCTACATTCACTTCTTATTAAAGAAATACCACCGACTAGAGAAGTTTTGGGCTCATTACCGAATGTTTTTAGTGCTTTATGTTTGAATAATCGTGGATTAACATCATTCATGAAGTGTCGACCATTTGAAAAAACATTTAGTGTTTTATTATCACCAGATTATTTACCAGCCATGAGACGAAGACGTAGTTCAGAACCGTTAGCTGATACCGCATGTAATTTAGGTAATGCTATGGATGAACTGATGAGACATCAACCATCTTTAAAAGCTGATGCTATCAAAGCTATAATACATTTATTAGAGGAATTAGTAACCTTAGGAACTGATCCTAAATATATTTGCTGGAAGCCTCATAGTAAATCTGAAGTGTCACCTTCAAGTAGCGCACGTTCGGCCACGAACACTGAAGGTAAGTTTCAGTACCATCTATAATAAAAGTTATGCTGAATATAGAAACATGCTTGTAATACTTTCTCACTTTAAATGCTATTAATTCTCAGCTGTTCTACTGAGTACTTAGACCAATAGATGGGAAAGATTTGCTTTTTTTTGTACGTACTTCTCTATCAAAAATGCAGCGTTAATAAATAAATTCGAATTAATCATAGATAATAGTTTTAAGTAAACAAGACTCATTAATTGAAAATAAGAAGAAAACAAAATGCAAATCCAATAATAATAAAAAAAAAAAATAATTCTCAATCGACGGCCTTCAAGCTCTATATTTAGTTACCACTGATGTAAGGGAGTGAGATGGGCGTCATAAGCAGTCAATCCTTATGTCTCTTTTTGCTTTTTCTATAATGTATTATGCGTAGCACAATTATTTAAACATAAACTTTAAGTCGTTTTTTGGTTGAGTTTTGTCTTTAAATATTCTAGAATGCAATTCATTTGATTATTTTCTCCACTCATTATTTGAGGTTAAAATTTAAAAATGTCACTTGTGTTTTATAACGTTCATTTTTACAAATGGTGAAAAAAATTTCGTTTTCGATTGTACATTAGGGTCATCTGATGAAGAAGATGAAGATGAAGAAGAGGCGTCAACTTCTTCACAAAATGTTCAGAATGATGCTCAAGTTCAAGAGAATAGCGAACGTACACCAATAGCCCTTATTGATTATATATTGAATGTAATGAAATTTATTGATGCAATATTAAGTAATAATTCAACTGATGATCATTGTCGTGAATTTGTTCAACAAGGTGGTCTACGTCCATTATTAAAAATTTTGGGTCTGCCAAATTTACCAGTGAATTGTCCAGTAACAAATTCAGCACAAGCTGTAGCAACAGTTTGTAAAAGTATTTTGAATCTAGCACATGAACCAAATTTATTCAAAGAAAGTTTATCACAATTAAGTGAAGTACTTGAAACATTGAAGCCGATGTATACAAAATTAGATGTACCTAGTGGGCCAAAATTATTACTCGAATTAGCTGGTGCATCAAATGTTGAAAATGCTTTTAATAATGCAACAGCTACACCTCTATTACATGCGATGGGTGCTGCACATGGTTATATAATAATGTTAGTACATGTTTGTCGAACTGGACAAAGTGAAATTAGAAATTTGTCATTGATAAATTGGGGTTCTGAAGCAGGTCTACGAGTTATCAAAGGATTAGCTGATTTATATACATCATTAGTTTGGGAAAGTACATTATTATTAGCTTATTGTAGCGAAGAATATATTCCATCTGATTTTACTAGAGAAGATATTGAAAAATTAAATGCATTTTTTGATAAATGCGAAAGTAGTAATGCTGGAAATGACAGTACTGTTAATGTTGCATCTGCTATGGAAGCGTTAACCACAAATCCACCAACAATTTCAATGGATGTTGATCAAGAAACTGTAACGTTAAATTTAAGTACAAGTCTCAAATATATTAAACCATTATTGGGAGCTTCATCACGATTAGGTCGTGCATTAGCTGAATTATTTGGTTTACTTGTCAAACTTTGTGTAGGTTCTCCTATACGACAAAGACGTGGTCAAAACATAATAGCAGCACCACCATTACCTACAGCATATGCTAGGAGTGTAGCTGCAGCTTTAAATGTATTATTAACTGATGGTTTAGATTATGAACGATTACCAGCATGTCCTTCAATGAAATCAAGGATTACATTCCTTATTTGCAGCGTCGGTTTTACAAGTCCTATGTTATTTGATGAAAAACGTTATCCGTATCATTTGATGTTGAAAAAGTTCGTTGCCTTAGGTGGACAAGCAACCTTTTTTAATACTTTCCGTTGGGCATTGACAGCAGGTGGTACAATACCAATAGAGAAAGCATTTGAAGAGGGCGCTTTACCCGAAGGTTTGTAATATTTGACAAGTATTTATTTTTGTTTTAAATCTTATTTTTAAATATTAGGTACAGCAGGATTTCTTGATGCATGGCTTATGTTGTTGGAAAAAATGGTCAATCCTAAAGCGATATTAGAATCACCTCATATAATATCGAATCGATCATCACAAAGTTCAACATATAGAGGTTATAGTTTTGATCCATTAAAATATTTAATACAAATACATAAATTAGCATTTGAAAGTGTTATGTTATTATGGGATAAAGCACCAATTGCTACCTATGGTACAAGATTATCAGAAAATATTTTGACAATATTACGACATATTCTAAGAGGTGAGAAAATAATAAAGGAAAAATTGAAGACTGAAGAAAATATGACAACAGATCTTAGTAGACCTAAAAGTTCTTCGAGCAGTTCAAATAGAGAGCCTGAAGTAAATCCTGAAACTTTTAATCAGTTAATGGATATGGGATTTTCTCGTGAAGATGTTACAGATGCACTTTTACATACTTTAACTCTAGAACAAGCTACAGATTATTTATTAACAAATCCACCACAAATGTATAGACTACAACAATCATGGATGAATTCTGATACATTTGAAGATGAACAAGTTATGCAAGCTATTGCTATATCTTTAGGGTCTTCTAGTGGTACTTCTAAGAAAAAACAAATACAAGATGATGGTAAACCGTTAGCGGAACATTTAATCGATGAATTCACAAATAATGCTTTAGAAGCATGTTTGAAATTATTAGATGCAACACCAGAATCAGTACATAAGATTTGTGAATTATTAGTTACAATTATGAAACGTAATGGTCGTACATTTAGAGATAATTTATTAAATACATTAGTTAAAGAAATATGCCAAAATGCTGAAGTTGTTTGGATGTGTTATTTAGATCAAGATGATGAATCAAATTTTGAAAATATATCATCACGATTAGCAAATTATCTACATTTATATATACTTTTCTTTGAAGTTTCATCGTATTTTGAAATGAAGATACCATGTGCTATAGCTGCACATAAAAGTGGATTAATTAATTTATTAATAAAACTAATTTGTATTGTCGAAAAAGTTATGAGTCGTTCAGAAAATTATGTCGAACCGAAATGGTTAGCTTCTTCATTTCTTTTAATTGATGCAGTATCGAAAGTTGCAACTTGTACTAGACGTAAACGAAATATGCATCATAGTACAATACGATTATGGCGTTGGTTTCATTTAGAAACTGGAAAATGGACATTATATTCATATAGTAATAATAAATTGATTGATGATGCTTATTGGAATGGTGAACAGAGTATTAGAGTAACATGTGGACGACGACGTTATACTGTAACATTTTCAAATATGTTACAATTGAACGATGAAAGTGGAAATAATCGACCAATTTCAATGACATTAATTAATTCTGGCTTATTACCAGCATGTTCCGATATTTCAGTAACAAATTCAGATGATTTTCTCGTTGCTGAATTAACAGAAAAAGAAGATAAACGTTGTGTTGCTGTACCTAATCTAGATAAATCACAAGAAATTGAAATCGTTAGGGTTTGTGTTAAATTTATAAAATTGACAATAGATAAAGATTTACTTCATGCAATTTTACAAATATGTATACGATTAACACGTGATTTTGAATTAGCCAAAATTTTTGTACAAGAAGGTGGAATTAAACATTTATTAAAAATGAAACAAATACGTGAATTTAGTGGATTTGGTATACTAGCTACAATTTTAATTAGACATGCTTTAGAGGAACCAAATACGTTATATTATGCAATTGAAAAAATAATACGTGCTAGAACTTTATCAACTATCCCACCATATTATAAAGATTTAATGTATTTAACTCGACAAATTGGCGGAGCTGTTACTCGTTCACCTGAAACATTTTTTGAAGTTGCAAAAAATATTCTAAGAATTGATACTGAAGTTACTGGTGAAGATGTTGAAGTTAGTAGTGAGGATATCAATAGTGGTATTCCTGTTAAAACAGAACCACCGACACGAACTAGAGCACCACCTTTAGAGGAAGTTGTTTCAAATGAAGTTATTTGTGATCTACTTGATTCACTATTGAAGCCTCTTGAATATGCTGAAGAAACTGCAACAAATTCTCAAACAAATAAACCACAACCAAACACCAATAATAAAACTAATGAATCTGAACCATTACAAGCAGATGTAGATGAATCCAGACCAAGTACACCCGCTTCTAGAACTCAAAATGATTCTAATTCTGAAAATCGTAGTAATGATGATGAACAAAAAAAAAGAAAAATGATGTTACCGAAATCAGTTATTTTGAAAATTTTGAGTGATGCTGTTGTTTCATACGGTCCAGTAGCTAGAATTATAACTGAATACATTTATAAAACAGGATTCGCTGAATTCCTCAAAGAAGATTGTACAGCTTTAGCATTTATTTTGGATAAAATTTTACCAGAAACTGAAAATATTTCTGATTCTGATTGTTCAACAATGTGTAGAATGTTAATTGCCGCTATTGCAAGTTCAAATCATTCACCGGAAGCTCAAT
Source organism: Stenodera caucasica (assembly GCA_037414795.1). Classification (NCBI taxonomy): domain Eukaryota; kingdom Metazoa; phylum Arthropoda; class Insecta; order Coleoptera; family Meloidae; genus Stenodera; species Stenodera caucasica. The sequence goes on from JAZBGZ010000013.1 coordinate 45,843, forward strand.
TTACTTTAGTAAGTGAAGTTAGAGCAGCATTATTACGTGCTTTGATGTTACCAGAATCAACAGAGAAACATAGTCAAGTACAATTAATTGCTGGAATTATTTCAATAATGATTGATAATTGTCCTTCATCGCATAGTAAAGTAAAATCTCAACCACCAACACCCCAAATGAATAATATTGTTAAATTGATGATAAGAAAATCATTATTTAATGATCTAGCTAGAGTTACACATTATTTAGATTTATCTTCACCTAATACACCATTTACTGTCAATGCTTGTTTAAAAGCTCTTGATGCGTTATCAAGAATTGTTAATCAACCTGTACCAGCAAATGTACAGAAATCGAAAAAGAATCAACAACAATCTGAAGATAACGGTGGTACACAAAGTGGCACATCTACAGAAGGAACAAATGCTCAAAGAGAAGTTGTAATTGAAGATACTGGTGTAATTGAAGATTCTGAAAATACAGAGCATGATATAGCTGTTGTTACTTCAACAATTGAAGTAGAAGCTAATGAGAATGAAAATGTACTTGTACATATGATTGATCATTTATTGGAACAAGGAAATGATAATAATCAAACATTTGGTGATGTTGCTTCATCTAGAAATCATACAATGGAAATTGAAGAAGATGGTAATTTAACTTACGAAATAGAACGAGATGCAACGGTAATAAATTATGAAGATTTTCTATAATATTATTATACTCATATTATTTTATTTTTAATCTCTATAGGAAGAACTAATGAGTACCGATTCAGAATCAGATTCCAATGCTTCCGATCAGGATGAAGACAATGATGAGAATGATGAAAATGATGATCATTTTGCAGACGGTGATGATATAACTGATGAAGTGAGAAGACGAGGTATTTTATTTTCATTTTTTTTTTCAACAACTTTTCTTTTAATTGAGATTATTCAATTATTTAAGCTTTAGAAATGTTTGGGGATAGAAACGACGATGTTTTGACAATTCGTTATTCAGCTAATCCCGAAAATGATATGGTTACGAGAATGGTGGCTTATCCGATGGGTGTAGATTCTGCTCCTTTCCCAATGCCACTATTTGAAGAAATAAGCAATTCCACCGATCATACAGGTATTTTTATATCAATATCTTTTTCCATTGGTGAAATTCTAATTAATAATTATAGGTCCGATCGTACATCCTTTATTAATGTCAAGAAGTAATATGGACAGTAATTCGAATGCAGCTTCACGAAATCAAAGAACCTCAAGACCGCGACGTTATCAATATCTATTTAATCCTCGTAATCCAAATCCACCAGTGATTCTTCAACGGTAATTTTCTTTTATTGTTACTGAAAATTTCAATTAGTAATTTGCGAATTTTCATTTTATAGATTATTGGGACCTCATGAGCCTCAAGTAACTTTGGCATCAACAAGTATGAATAGTATATTGGGAGGTAACTCGGAAATGAGAGAATCAACACGATTGGTTGTGATGGATAATTTCGGTTTATTACCATCACATGAAGAACAAATTGATTTTGTTGATCAATCTGGTTATTTATTTGGTCCTAGTTTGGCTGCTACTTTGAATCATATTTCCCCTGTATTACATTGGTGGAATATCGAATCCAAATGTTTAGATTATGATTCAGTATATGATTGTACAACTGAAATATGTAATCGTTTAATACCTTCATTAGTCAAACATCGTAATATTGAACTGTTCAATAAGAAGAAGTCAGATGCTGAATCATTAAGAAAGAGATACATGGAAGTTGGAAATCAACCAGAAGATAGTGAAAATGCTAATTACAAATACAAACAAGAAGACACTGTAGAACCAGCTCCTACAGATGGTAAGTTTGCTTATTTTTTTATTTTTTCGAATTTTCCTATAGCTGGGAGTACATAACTGTAACAATATAGGAACCGATGAGGATATTGATGGTGTTCCATTAGAAACGTCAGATAATTCTAATGATGATCGATCATCTGAGACAAATCAACGAATTAATTCAACATATAGTGTTGTAGAATTTAACTCTAGTACACCTAATGAGGCACAAAGAAGTATTCCTATTCCAATAATTAATCCACAAAGAACATACGTAAATACAGCATTATCGAATTTCGTTCCAGCAAGACTATTCCAGAATGCAAATTCAGACCAGGATGATTTAAACAATCCACAAGTTGTAACAAATCAAGATCCATCAGTTGTTACATCAAATATTGAACCTGTTTTACCACCAGCATCACCACAGCAAAATTCCTGTGATGAAGAATCACGTCTTCAACCGCCAAATGTTGCTGAAGAAAATACACAAAATAATTCATCACAACAACCCTCTCAAGAACAACAGCAAGTTTTACAATTGCAAGAGCAACAAAAGCAAAAACAAGAACAAGAACAGATGCAATCACAGCAGCCTCTCGAACAACAAAAAGATCAACGAGAAGAAGAACAAACAGAACAACAACAGGATCTTTTACAACAACCACAAGAAACCGAAGAAGCACATGTTTCAACAGATGTACAAATGAATGATACTGAACCATCTAGTATCAATAATATTAGAAGTAATAATGAACCGGGACCTAGTGGCATTGAACAAAACAATGATATACCAGATGGTGTAGATCCGTCATTTTTAGAAGCATTACCTCCAGATATGCGTTTGGAGGTCCTTGAACAACATCGTATTTTAAGATTACAACAACGAATTGCTTCTCGAACTGAAAGTGAAAATGCAACAGGTACATCAACTGAAGTTAGTCCAGAATTTTTAGCAGCATTACCACCAGCTTTACAAGAAGAAGTACTTTCCCAACAAAGACTTGAACAACAACGTCAAGCAGCATCTCAAGCTAATCCTAATGAACCAGTAGACGCTGGGGCTTTCTTTGAAACTTTACAGCCTTCATTAAGAACAATGGTAATAAATACAAATTTTAAGTATTATTTTTATTTTTTAATATGTGTATTTTTTTGCTTTGATAGATTCTTTCGGATATGGAAGATTCTCAAATGTCAGCATTACCTCCTGATTTAGCAGCTGAAGCACAAACATTGCGTAGAGATTGGGAAGCAAGGAATCGCCAAATGGTTCAAGAACGCATTTTACAAACTAATTTATCGAGTATCATCCGTCATTCTACAAGAGCTAGACAGCCAATCCATCATACGTCGAGTAGTATACCTCGTGCTCAGTGGCCCCATTGGAATAGAGAATTTATGAATAATTCTGTAACACCAACGCCTCCATTGAAAATTCGCGGTAAACAACTATTAGACCATGAAGGATTGTCTTGTTTATTGGTCCTGTTGTTCACTGATGATCCACATTTGGGTAAATTACGTTTACATAGAGTTATTAGAAATTTATGTTATCATGCACCAACACGTGAGTGGATTATTAATGCACTTTTGTCAATCATTGATAAAAGTGTACATGTTAAACCTGATGAAAATTTAAACAAACCTTCAAGAAAATTACCAAAGCCTGGTCCTTTATCTAGTAAATTGATGACAGATTCAAAAATTTTACAAAATAATGGAAATTGGTTGAACATACGAATGGAGGCAGCTCTCGGTTGCTCTGCGAATGTTTTTGTTATAAATAAAAGTAATTATACAGGAAAAAGGAGTGAGAAATCAAGTTCAGCCAATATTGGTATTCACCCACAAGCTGCACCTATAGTTTGTCGCAATGCTTTAGATTTATTTTTGTCATTAGCAAAATCTTTTCCATCTTGTTTATTACCAATTAAATGTATCAGAGATGATCGAGATGATAAAAACAATTTATCACCAGTTCGTGTTAGAACAGATGGTTCTTGTGAATTTTGGGATATATTATTAAAGTTGGATTCAGTTAATACGAAGAAAGGAAAAAGTATACATAAAAGTAATAATACAAATTCTACAAGTGAATCCGATAATAAATTAGTATCATTTGAACAATCTGTATTTGGACAATTGCTTAATATGTTAGCATCGCCAGTTGTAAATAGAAATACCCAACTCACAGATAATTTACTAAGATTGCTATCTGTGATAACTTCAGGGATACCAGAATTATCTAAACCTCCAAATCTTCCATTAAAAACTAAAAGTAAACAAAAAATTGAAAATGTTACTCCGATAAATGCTCTTAATTTAGCTGTTAATGTAATCACTTATAAAAATTGCTCAGAAGAAGGTCTTGAATTTATCACTGGTTTACTTTTAAATTTAGCTAGTTCTTCATTAGAAATGAGTTATATGGTAAGTGTTTCAATGTCAAAAAAATAATTCAAATTAATTTATCTAAATTTGTTTGTAGATTTTAAATTTACTTTTAACTGGAGCCGTCAGAATTGGTGAAATTGTTAAAGAACAAATTCAAGCAATGTTACAAGAATTGAAAGAACTGAATAATGATCCCAAACGAAAAACTAATATTGATGATATGGGTCCATCAACTTCAAAAGGAACAATTTGTAATCGATTTACCAAAGAAACTGTGATTATCACTGCATCTACCAAAGTGAAGGCTTCATGTGAATTGCAATTACCATCCATGGTGCCTTTAACATCAAAAAATTCCAGTCAACTATTCTTTTTACGGGTTTTGCGTGTTATTGTACAAATTCGAAATTCATTCAAACAAAATGTGAAGAAATGTAAGTTTTGTTTTTTTTTGTTGTTGAAAATTATAGATAATTATTACTTGTAAAATTATAGCCGATGCTGCGGGAATGTACGAGTTACCTGCATTAAGTGAACAATTGAGCAGTATAGATAGTTTATGGGAAGCTTTAAGTGAGTGCCTTCTTGAATTGGAGCATACTCCAGATCATCATGCCGTCCTCGTTTTGCAGGTAATTTTGAATAATTTATAATGAAAATGTTTATAATTTTATTTGAAAAAAAAAAATAATGAAATTATAGCCAGCTGTTGAGGCATTTTTCTTGGTCCATTCACCACAACAAGGACCATCAAAAGGTAAAGATCAAGAAAACGACATACCTAAAACAAATGAAACGCCATCTAATTTTGAATCAAATGAACAATCTGGCCAATCTCATACCGATGCAAGATTTGTTAATACTGAACTTGAGTTGAACATAAATGATCCAACTGCACAAAAAATTGTACCACCTGAACAACAGAAATTTTTAAGTTTCGCTGAAAAACATCGAACAGTATTAAATCAAATATTAAGACAAAGTACAGCACATTTAACTGATGGTCCATTTGCTGTATTAGTGGATCATGCAAGAATACTAGATTTTGATATTAAGAGAAGATATTTTAGAGCTGAATTAGAACGTATGGATCAAGGTATTAGAAGAGAAGAAACTGCTGTACATGTACGTCGTAGTCATATATTTGAAGATTCATTCAGAGAATTGTATAGACGATCACCGGAAGAATGGAAAAATCGATTCTACATTGTTTTTGAAGGTTCATTCTTTTATGTTCTTTCTTTGTGTATATGATTTAATAATTATTATTTATAGATGAAGAAGGGCAAGATGCTGGTGGTTTATTGAGAGAATGGTATGTAATCATTTCACGGGATATTTTCAATCCTATGTACGCGTTATTCACTGTGTCACCTGGTGATCGAGTCACTTACATGATAAACTCAGCCAGCCATTATAATCCAAATCATTTGTGTTATTACAAATTTGTTGGAAGAGTTATTGGTATACTTATTAATCTTTTCACAAACACAATAACTACTGATAATTTTTAAATTTTAGCTAAAGCTATATATGACAATAAACTACTGGAATGTTATTTTACAAGATCATTTTATAAACATATTCTGGGAATTCCAGTTAAATATACAGATATGGAAAGTGAAGATTATAGCTTTTATAGAGGATTAGTTTATTTAATGGAGAATAATATAAGTAATTTGGGTTTAGATTTGACATTTAGTACAGAAATTAATGAATTTGGAGTTACTGAAACCAGAGATTTAGTTGTTAATGGAAGATATGTGCCTGTTACTGAAGAAACTAAAATGGAATATATTCGATTATCATGTCAAATGAAAATGACAGGCGCTATAAAACAACAGTAATATTTTTCTACACTTAATTGAGTAGAAATTAATTATTTTTTTTTTTTTTACTTTAGACTTAATGCTTTCTTGGAAGGATTTTACGATATTATCCCAATGCGTCTTATATCAATATTTAATGAACAAGAGCTAGAACTTCTCATTTCCGGATTACCAAATGTTGATATTGACGATTTGAAAGCTAATACAGAATATCATAAATATCAAGCAAATTCTTTACAGGTACAAATATAATTCTTATAATACTCAATTAGATATAATATAAATAATTTTTTTATATAGATTCAATGGTTCTGGCGTGCATTAAGATCTTTTGATCAAGCAGACAGAGCCAAATTTTTACAATTCGTAACTGGAACATCGAAAGTTCCTCTTCAAGGTTTCGCAGCTCTCGAAGGAATGAATGGTGTTCAAAAATTCCAAATTCATCGTGATGATCGTTCCACTGATCGTTTACCATCAGCACACACTTGGTAATGAATTAAATATTTATAAAAACCGATAAAATTAATACTTCATTTTTAAATTTCAGTTTTAACCAACTAGATCTTCCAGTGTACGAAACTTACGATAAATTACGTTCGTACCTGCTGAAGGCTATACATGAATGTTCAGAAGGCTTCGGCTTTGCTTAAATAATTATTTGTATTTAAGACTGAGAAACTGTTAATTTTTTTTGTTAATATCATAAAGTAGTCCTACTTGTAAATAAGATATCTACTTGTACAGAAAGAAATAACTCATTGTAATATAAACAAGAAAATAATGTTCGATTTACTTTGATAATAATAATGAGGAAAAATAGTTGTGTTGAATTTGTGTGTGCTTCATTTTATTTGTATACTTAGAAATTATTTATAAATTAGAACTTATTTATAAATTTTAGAACTTGAATGCACACGTATTTTTGTAAAGGGCCTTAAATGGCGATCTGAGGGTGATAGAATGAATTTGATCATAATGTCAGATTCACTCCTTTCTATTAAAAATTCTTCTAGTATTGTTAAACTTATTTTACACTAGTTTTTTTTTTTAAAAAAAAAAAGTTGTAAATTTTTTGTATACGCTACTTTTGTTTTTTCTTTCAGTTCTCAATTATTAATGTACGGAATTAATCGCATATTTAATAAAATTTCTTAACAGCGAAATTGTTTTTTTATTTCTCAATTTCATTTTCATATTATACAACGGTCTGTTATGAGAACTTATGAGTCCTTAGATTTTTAATTTCATATTTCCGAATCAGATTTGTTTTTCGAGGATGTGGTTTGGAGTGACACCTATGGGCCCTGCAGCAAACTTTTCCACTAGCCACATTTGTAGTGACATCTATGTATCACTTAACTAATATCTAATCAATTGATCAAAATGGATCAGAAAAAAAATTTAATATTTTTATTATAGTTGTTATTAATATTTGTTTATATAAGTGAAACAGAAAATTTCGTCTGTTGCACTCTGAGTAGGAAGCTTGCTTTTTTGACGGCAGGTGGCATGAATGTCAGCAAAAATACTTTGATAGGAAAAACAAATTTGAAATTTCAAAATATAGTTATCTCGAATTTACTTATTCAGTCTTCAAAATAATATTATCTTAGTCGTCTACATTCCACAATTTCTCATTTAGCAACAAAGTGATAGATATTAATTGACAGATAAATTTTCACCACACACGTAGCGATGTCTTCGTCGATGAGTTTCAGAAACCAAATTGTCAATTTGATCCCTGTGTTTATAGACACCATAAGTAACCAATTAATTTGCCCCCAAAAAAAATCATTCATTATTTGACATTGGACAAATAGATTTAGTCTTTTATCAGCCGAAATTAAATTGATTGTAAAATTACAAGATATAATGGAATTTTTCAGAGTGATTACCCAGCAGCACTAAAACTGAATAAACACAAGTTTCCTAACTTCGTGTTTATTCAGTAGCTTTGTGTGTTTGTTATAGTGCTTCACACAACATATTGCATGTATATTATTCTGGAATTATATTATTTTACCTATATTATTTCAAATAAATTTTTAGTAAATATGAAGAAATTATGAGCTCAATAGTATCAATAGTACTACTTATCCTGGTACAGCGCTCTCTTAACTAGGTACCTATATAATTAGACTCTTGATTATAATTAGCTTTCTAAATATCCGAAGAGCTCCCGGTATTGACAGCGTAACCCTAAACATTCTTAAAGAATTGCCTAGAAATTGCCAGGTGTACTGATAATCACTTACATCTACAATGCCATCTTGAGATTGAAACATTGGCCTGAAGTATTAAAAACGGCTGAAATTATCTACATTCCAAAATCAAGCAAGAACCCTTATGATCATCATCCAATCAGCTTGTTACCTATAATTTCAAAGATATACATGAAGAATTAGATATTCTCTCAATGGAGGGGATCTCGTCACGTTATTGTGGAGCCTTTAGCTCGTTACTTAATAAATTAGCTCATAGGATATAATTTTTCTGATTGCTGATAAAAATATAGATAAAAAATAATAATAAGAATCTTGATTATTATAATTATCTCATTGTCTACTGAAACGTGTGGAATGTTGTGAATTCTCAAGAGCTTGCTAAATATTTTCGATGAATGTTAATATTTTATACGGGAAATTCTAAACAACGAAATGAAAATTAATGTTGTTGATTGGAGTGATTCAAAAATTATGTGGTAAGTTGAAAGAATTGAATATAAAACAAAACGTGATTAATTTAGTTTCACAGTTGTGAAATGAAACATTTTTTTTTCAATAATAACACTATATATACAGTCTGTTCCAGCTACCCTATAAGATCCTTATTTTTGGAAAAAAATGGAAAGTGACTCACAAGATCCTTTCAGGGATCACATTAAGATTGTTTGAGACTTGGGAGTGATTACCTAACTATTTTGAAAATGAGTCAAATCAAAATCTGTTTAGAGGAATATCCAGTGATACTTAAACTGACTCTCCAAGTCTTATGATGATTAAACCAATTGATAAAGTCTACACCTCTAACTCAAATTTTCCGTAATTTTTTTTTGACCTCATTTGAACAAATTAAGAAACGATTTTTTCTCAAGAGACACATGACATTCTTCTCATTATTTTTCTATAAAATTTTTTTTCGATCTGATAACAATTGAAAAAAAAACACATCTCGATTTAACTCATTTTCAAAATAGTTACGTAATTACTCCCAAGTCTCAAGTCCCTTAGAGGGTCTTGTAAGTCGCTTTCAATTTTCTTCAAAAATAAAGATTTTATGGAGTATTTACGCTTTATCTGGAATGGACTGTATCAATAATATTGCTGGCTCAACATTCGCTTTGGCCTCCGGTGATTTCCTGATGATTTCCTATTAGACATTGGAGAATTCTATATTGATCGTATTTAGAGATATTAATTAACTTTATTTTAGATGTAATTTTGTTTAAATTTAACGAAAACCTATATTAAGGGAAATCGATAAAATAAAATATACTTCATTTTGTTGATCAAGTGTTCATGTATAGAATTTGATTCAGTTGTCTTTTGTTGATTTTGATGTTTTGTTGTAAGAATTATACCTACATTTCGAACACAATCGACAATTGTATTGGATTTATTGTGATGAAATCTTGAACAAAATTGAACTTCTCGATCCTTTTTTTTTTTTTTTTTTTTTGTTATTTTGTACTAACTAGTTTCGTTCTAGGACTAATTCCAATAAAATATACCCAGACAGTTGATAATAATGAATCGACTTGCAGTAGTAGTTGGACGAGACGAAGAGAAAGTAATCTTTTAGTTTCTTTCAAACATCTTTAAATTAACGCGAGATATCTAAAATGGTCTGCAATTAGTACAAGACGATTAAAAGTCTACGTTTTATATTATAAATGTGGAAAGTATCTGAAAGATAGAACGCTTTTATTACTTTTTAGAATCCACTATATTTTAAGGAAAGTTTAGCAATTGCCTGAGGACAATTTGTGGGTGTCTCAGATCATCGTCATTAACTCTACTATTTAAATATCAAACCACATGATAGTAGCATAGTAATCTTTCGAATTTAATCAATAAATAAATACAATTTATTTTTTAATTATGATAGATTTTTGGTTGTATTAATAAAGCAAATTAGGTCACGGTATTCTGGATTGATGGTTTGGGGATTGAACGCAAATTGGATGCAGGTGGGAACAAAGCAATAAGGTAAAAGTTGATGAAGGGATGGCCGGTAAACGTCTGAGCTAACTTGACGTAAATTCATTAATTTATATTAATGGAGATATCTAATGTCCGTTGACGGGGTTGAAACGCTTCTATATTGTTTATCTAACGCTATTATACCGGACGCTCAATATAATGAGTTCCTTCTGATTACCGGTATTGCCTGTCAACTATTCCAGCCCTTTATTTCACTTCATTTTATTTATTCGATTATATAGGTATCTGTATTTCAAATTTACAGGAGGTTGATTTTCGAAATTCAGTAATCTATTCATAATAAGAGGACTTTTTGATAGTGGATGATTGACTGTTGTAATATCGATCGTAAACTTGATCAGAGCCTATATAACTAACAGTCTAAACCTAAACAGGTAGATATATGCATATGAGAACAAATAGTAGTAGTATGTTCATACAACACATATAAAAGAAATATAATGTAGACAAATGTTCTAAAATATATCATCTGGATGTTTAATCGTTATGGTCATAATTTAGTAAGAATGTCGCGATAATTGCCACAACTCATCATAGTTAATCATGACAGTTTTCCATATTCCAATGTACATACTTGTATAATGTAAATTACAACCCTGTTTGTAATTAAAATATTCTGCTTGGACGATTCTTTGCACAAATTCAAAGCACGATCGTGTCTTTCTCATGTCAAGTTTACACTTGGTGGTTATTAAATACACATACATATAATAGTGATATAAAAGGGATGGAACGATTGTATCCTGTTTGTTTATTTTTCCATCAAAAACTACAAAAGATAAACCACTCGAATCAACTTCTATATGTTCACAACAGTTTTAATATAAAAATTAATTATCATTCATTTTTGAAAATTCAAACCGTTTGATAATTAAAAATTAAATTTGAATCACGTTAATGTAATTGCATTAAATTATCAAATGAAAGTGTTGAATTATTCCATTACATTTTTAAATTGTGTTAAATACGAAAATTTTTAAACCGAATCATATATGTATATGTAAAAGTGAAACAAATTTGAACATCTCAAGGGTTGGAAAGCAAATTATCTCATAGAATCTGTTGTGATTGTCCTGTGGTTAAACGAATTAAATTCAGTCATTTGCGTTGCACGTTCGACTGACAGACATTAAATTCTATTACTTAATCTGAATTCAACAAAATATGCTACAGAATTGCATTTCGACCCTATTCCAAATAGTTGTCTATTTTTTATCTATAACATTGAAGTTTTCGAGAAAACTCATTAAATAAGCGACGACACTAACTGTGATGAACTCGCGAGATTTCCAATTTTCCGGCTAAATTCAAGAAAATCAACAACAACAATAAATTTCGAATATTATAGAAATATTAAAAACAATAAAAAAAATTAATAATAGGCTTTTATTCGGTTTTTATTCGAGCCAGATAAAGTCGTTTTAGATTAAATTTTAGATGAAAAAAATCGAAAATTACCACAGTGCTCGAATAAAATTTGTTGTCTATGTGAATTCTTTTCTTTTTATATTCCAACCTTTATTTCATACAGAACTACATTTTCCACATTAGAATTTTCTACTGTCGATTATTATTCTATTTGATATTTGAATTTAACTACCGTAAAAAAAAATTACTATAAAATCCCAAAAGTATATTTGTCAATTCCGAATTATAAGAAATTTTCATAAATAATCAAATAAAACGTAATTCTCTCAAAGTTTGAATTATTTTTTCAATAATTCGCTTTAGAAATTCATGATTTTTTTTCTCTTGATCTTTCCCTAAACGTGTATTTTGTTTTCTTTTTCGATAATTTTTTATGAAGAAACTTTAATGTAACGATGACGGTATGTTGACCTGAAATTTCAAGCTTGGACTGTCTGAAATCGAGCGGTCATCCCTCAAACCCAAGAACTGATTTAGGAAAGTCAAAGTTCAGAATGAGTAAGGCACATCTGTGACCACGTGTTCTTTATTCTACAAGATCACAAAAAAGACGAACATTGTTTGACACGTCTGCATCATTTGTTTACTATTGTTTATGTTAGATATGTTGATACGATTGAATATATATTTTCATATATTTGTAAATATACAAAATATTTACGTTT